>VZRU01008862.1:90238-108993 GCA_013398155.1 Pedionomus torquatus
GGGCTCAGCGCCTCGCCCCGGACGCAGGTAGGGAGCGGGGCCGTGCAGCCCGTCCCGCCCTCGGGTGAGGTCTCGCCCACCTCCCCACGCAGGTGTGCGGCGGTCTGAGGATACCGCTGTCCGCGCCCACGGACGAAAAATAGATCTGTTTGAAAGCCAGAAAGGCACTGCAGCCGCGCTCTGCTCACAGTGCTAATCCACAGAATCCAGACAGCCTGGAAAACGGAAAAGTATGAGGAGATCTAACACCTTTGTGCTCGATTTTCAGAAAACAGGACAGGTTGTGTCCCTTCTTCATCGGAGTTTCCCGAAGGATTTTTTACACCGCAGGAGAGAAAGGATGGAGGAATCGTTATCTATTTCATAATTATACTTTACATGTTTCTGGCTGTGTCCATTGTGTGCGATGATTACTTCCTACCTTCTCTAGAGATCGTCAGTGAATGTAAGTGAACATCCTCATTTTTTTCCTGTAAAAACTAAGCAGCTCAGTATGTAACATTCTCTTTGAAAAAGCTTCAGAGCTTAGAGTGCTCTGGAGAGAAAAGTAGAGAAAGTTCAGAGTCTCTGTGCATAGACTTACCCATACAATACTTAATTTGACCTAAGGTATCAATATTATATTGACAAAAATCATTTAAACTCTGATTACACTCTGCACAGGCACGCATTTAAAATTTGCTTTCTGTGTGTCTGCAGGAAAATCTTAAAACTTTCTCAGTATTATCTAAATTGATGACGTAACTGGTATGAGCAGTAGTATGTCCAGGTTACTAGTAAAAGCAAAAACAAATAAAAGGGGGGAAGGGGAGGCATAGCACCAAACCAGAAAACCAGAACTCTCCCTGTATTGAAACAGGGCATTCAAGTACCTTGGATAAGTTTCTATACTTCTCTGAAAGCAGTGAGCAAGTATCAGGATGAGCTACTGTTTACATACTAAAAATATGACAGGAGGGAAAGGAATACTGCAGTTCCAACCAGTTGCGTGAAATCTAATCAATTTGTAAATAATTCCTCTGGTTTTAGCAAACCACTGAATTCAAGAGATCGTCTTGGCTGATAGTTCAGCTTTCCATTGCCAAGTATTAAAAAGATTCCTCTAGGGAAACTCATCCCTGAACACTGGAAAACATTCTCCAGACCAGAACACTTACAGAAAATGTAAACTTAAACATGTCTGTAGAGCTGATATTTTTTTATTGATGGTAAGTAAGCATTGGTCAGACTTTTTCCACAGTTAGCCTTACTCCCTGTTTATTAGCATGAAGAACTTGATTCACAGGGAGTTACATTTCAGCAACAGTCAACTTACCAGAACAAAAACCTCATTTCATTCAAGACAGACATGGGCTCTTAACACTGTCCATGTGAAGTGAAATTGTGATTTTTAAGATCGCAGCGCTAGTTTGAATTTAGCTAGTATTTCTGGTATGTGACGACACAGTAGCATGGATTTCCCTGGAAAATAGACAGACTTGACATGGATCATGTAGCAATGTCACACTAGAGTCCAAGGAATTTCCCCACAATTATTACCCATATTAAAGAGTTAAACCTGCATATTTCACATTTTTAAATCATGCTCAAATCTCTTATCACTATTTCTTTTCTGCTATTTAAACTAATTTTTATTAAAGTTAGAAATAAATTAGCCCAATAAATGAGGCTGTTTTCAATATATTATTTTACCAATTTCAAATAAATGCATTGACTGTATAAAAATAAGCAAAGTTCATTCTATTAAACTGTAGCAACTTCTAGCATTATATAGTAATGCAAGTAATGGGTACAGATTACTGAAGTGTTTAAGCAGTTTTTTTGCTACATCCTCAGGCCTTGGCCTCTCTCAGGATGTTGCTGGAGCAACTTTTATGGCGGCTGGAAGCTCTGCTCCAGAGCTTGTCACTGCTTTTCTAGGTAAGAGGCATATGTGTTGATTCCTCAGAATCTAGAATTTTCCTTGCATGCCAAACTGAAACATACCAGAGTCATTTTCCTTATAGGAGTCTTCGTGACAAAGGGAGATATCGGTATCAGCACCATCCTCGGATCAGCAATCTATAATCTTCTTGGTATTTCTGCAGCTTGTGGGCTGTTATCCAGCGTGGTATGTATCAGCTTTGATAGTTCTGCTCCTAAGAGCCAAATGGTTATCCTTTCTGATTTGCCAACAAAAGCCAAGAGAGACTTACTATGACAACTGTCAAGTTTATTATTTAGTAGCAAAACCAGATGTAATCAGTTTTAAGATAACTTGCTATGAAAGTTTTTAAAAACACTAACTTGTTAAATATCATACTTAAGTCATTCCTAAGAATCTTAAATCTTTACATAATATAGAAACAACATATTGATGCAGCATTTACAGCACTTAGTGAAAGTATTAGACAAGTGTAAGAAAAGTAAATGAATCTGTGATCTGCAGGTTTCGAGGCTATCCTGTTGGCCACTGTTTAGAGACTGTCTGGCATATACAATTAGTGTAGCGGCGGTCCTTGCGATGATATCTGACAACAGAGTTTACTGGTAAGAGCGTAAGTAGTGTTGAATTCATGTTGACTGGAGATTAGTGAGACAGTGTTTTGAAAAACAAGCAAACAAAAATCCCAAACCCCCAAACTTCAAGTAGCTTGAACTGCCATTCGCTAACAGAAATAAAAATCCCGTTTGCTTTAAAAACATAGAAAGTCACAATCCATGTAAAGATTATTACCTAAACATTCAAACCCTGCACACTTATAAAGTTTGATCTGCATAGCTTTGTCTGTACAGACTTGACAATTTCTATCTTAACTGTTTTGGCATCACAGTCTTCATAGTGTACTCTTTTTGAGCCTTTTCTTTGATAGCATCACTCTTAAGAAAAACATTTGTCTGCCAAAAGCAGATCATGAGCCTCTGATGTTTTTACTCTCCTCCATCAACACTGAAACTCCTGTTGCTTCAACAGGTCAGTCAGGTCCAGCACCACCTCTGAAGCTTCTGCCTCAAAATAGCACACACTATGACTCTCTTTAACCATCACATGAAGACTTAATTTCACAAACATCAGTAAGATGTTTAATCAGTAGTATTCCCTGGAAAACATACAGCTATACAATGCAGAAACAAGATTCTGCAGGGAAGGGGAATTAATCAAACTGCTGAAAATACATGAAGACATTCATGAACTTCCATGACACTGCCCATACAACTGCAAATTGATGCTTTTGTGTGTTTTCCTTTTGCTCCTCATGCAAATTTTCTCCCTATATTTTAACGCCATGCCATTTTAACAAGTTAGAGTTGGGGGGGTTTATATTACATGTTACGTCAAATCTGTTTTTCATTCTAGGTATGAAAGTGCATCTTTATTACTGATATATGGGTGTTATATTATAGTACTATGTTTTGACATAAAAATCAACCAGTACCTCATGAAAAAGTTCAGTCCCTGCTGTGCATGTTTTACAAGAGCTATGGAAGAAAATGCTGAGCAGCAGCCACTGGCTGGATGGCAGGAAGAGAGTGGACCTCTAATTCGTAAACAGTCAAGAACAGATAGCGGAATTTTTCAGGACAAGCTGGACTACTCTCAGCTTTCAACAAGCTTGCATGGGCTCGATGAAATCTCTGAAGGTATAAGTATTATTACAGTTGTTGCTAGCACTCTGCCTGCCTGTCTGCATCAGTTCTAATAAAGAGTAGATTCTGAGATATCATTAAGGTTTTGTTCACAAAGAACTCCAGTAAATCGTTATTCTTCCCTGGAATAAAACATTAAGCAAAATCAGAGTTAATTGCTAGAGGAATGCTAGGATAGTTGCTCATTTGTGTATTAGACCAGCAGATTTCCATTGGTCTTTGCTATGTATATTTGAAACTTCCTAGCAACGCTGCTTGTAAAATACAGTATCAGCTGAAAGACCCACTGGTACTGTACTAATATATACTGTTTTCTTACGGCAATGGCAGGTTCATAGCCCAAAACATGCATTATATTAGAAGTAAAGAAATAGCTATGATGTGACCACAGATGATCAGTTTCCTCTTCACTTAGGCAAAAACTGGCAGTTGGTACTTACTCTTGGTAAACATTTTGTGTAAATCTTTATAGAAAAAGTTCATTTTTCATCCACCTTAGTTCTCTCCTCATGACATAAAGAACATTTGAATTCAGAGTTTTGTCCAGTGTGATGTAGGTACTGTGTAAGACTACAGCTAGAACTTGAGGAAGTATTTTTTACCTTTTTTCAGTATTCTCAGAAATAAAGGCAGGAAAATGACTGTATACTATAGATTCAAACTTAATGCTACAATTGAAAAGTTATTTTTTCTTCAACAGATCATCCAAGTGTCTTCACCATGCCTGAAGCAGATATGAAGAGAATTTTGTGGGTGTTATCCCTTCCTATTATTACACTACTCTATTTGACTATACCAGATTGCAGAAGGCAGTTTTGGAGGAACTGGTTCATGGTGACATTTTTAATTTCAGCAGCATGGATTTCTGCAATAACTTACATTCTTGTATGGATGATAACAATTGCAGGTAGGTACCTAAAGTGCTGCTCCTATACAGAATCTACCAATCAAGAACCACTGAAGAAACGGTTTCCTCCCTGGAAAGTTTTCCTTCCCACAACTGAGAGTCAGTTTAGCAATACATACTTTGCTGTAAAAAAGCCTAGCAAACAAAACCAACAAAAGTTTGACTGCTTAGTTTGCCACCTTCTTCCACCTAATGAAAACCACTTTAGAGTTTATAGCTGCTTCAAACTTCTTACCATCCCATGAAGCAAAAAAGCCATCCTATATTTAAAAAGTTTCCTTAAACTGTTCCATGAAATGAAACAATTAGGTGCACAGCAATAAACTTATCAAGCTGAAGAATGACAAACATGGAATCCACCAAGACTGGAATTAAGGGTTTAGGGTTCCGCAAAAGATTCATTATGTCCGTATCTAATTTTTTCTTGAATGCTGTAGTAAAAGATTCACCATTACATTAACTGCCAAAAAATCCTCCTGAATTTCAGTACTATTTTATTTCAATTATAGTGTCACACATTTATTAAACATTCTGGGGGGGGGGTATATACCTCTTACAAATCTGCATCATAAAGTGAAGCAGTAAAAGAATTGCATTTAAGTGTGTAAAACGTGTGTGTAAAACCATTCTCTTAAAACTATCTTAAGGTATTAAAAGTTTCCTCATTTCACTGTTTCCCCAGTCAGCTTGAGAAAAATACAGTTTTTAATTTTAAGAACAAGCAAAAAAAAAAAAAAATCTATGGACAAGAAAGAAATGTTGCAAAGCTTGCCATTTCCACATTAAAGCTCACTAATCCTACTCAAGTATTCCATATTCTGCTAGTTCAGCATCCTAAACTTGTTTTCAACTTACGTTCAATGAATAACTCCTTGTTCAGTGCAGAAACAGACCTACATGTTTGGTAAACCTTTGAAAAAATACTAGTAGGTTGCCAGATATAACACCCACCAGGTTCACTTCGTGGTCAAATAATTTTCCACTTATATCTAAAGAGTAAGGGTTTACTGTCTGAACGTTAAAAGCCTTTGAAGCAGGATTCAAATGAAAGTTATTGCTATTCTACTAGACAGAGCACTAATTCATATGAAATCAGGAACACTGAAGATTCAAACAGTGTATTAGTCTTAGTTCACTTCAAGGAGTCATCAAAAGGAATATCGGGGTCTTCAGCCCGCTACATTTAGGTCAAATGTGTTCTATTTACACAGTAAAATGCTAAAAATTATCCACACACATAACCAAGTTAAGGTTCTTTCATGAAGGGTCACTAAAGGATTCTATAATTGCATAAACAGCCTATCAGAATGTCTCTAAGATATCAGAGCTGGGGACTAATTTTGATAGTCAAGAACAAACCAAACTTAGGAAATCTTTTTCTTGCTAGCAAAGAAAATGTGCCTACTTATAGTAAGATATTGCTACCAATACACAAAATTAACTCAAGGCTAGAAAAATAAAACCACTCTCTTTATGGTCAGTTGCCAGAGAAAAAAAACAACAAAAACCTTATACATTAAATAGAAGATAAATTTATCTAAAAAAAGAGAAGTTAGATACACCTGAGTTTGAGATTCTATCTTATAACCTTCAGAGGGCTGGAGACTACTGTTAGGTACATAAGGCTGGTTCATTCTTATTTCACCTTGGTTTGCTTGGCACAAACCATTATTTTCCATCCTGGGTGATTTATAAAAACTGATTTGTTGGTCCCTCATCCTACAAATCTTTTACATTAGGAGCGATGGAAGAGTAAGTATCGGTACAAATTCTGCAACAGGATCACGTTCATCCCTCTGAACCAACACAGTTTCAAACATCAATGTACCAGGTTGAGCTAGACTAAGCTTGTATGTACTGGGAAAGCAGTGCTGACCTAGCTTAGGGAGCACCAGCTCTTACTTTAAGAAAAATGTGTTAGTGTCCAAACATTGCAAGTAAGAATTCAGATTTCAAAAAAAAAAAAAAAAAAAAAAAAGATACTTCCAGCAAACAAAAAAGAAGTTTAAGAGAAACTAATTAACTCATAGTTTGAATAAAGGTATCAAATACTTCAGCATATTGATGCTTGTGAATGGTACAACTGCTAGAACAGTTTTGAAGATCTGACAGTGAGAAACTAAAAATCTTATAGGACACGTGGCCCTGAAAGAAAAAGGAGGGAAACATAAGATACTGTTCTAATAACAATTTAAAATTTTTTTTCATTTAAGCTTGTATTTATCTAAAGAAACTCACACGTCTAAAGGATTACTTGCACTTACAAATCATATAGAAATCCTGTATTTTGATTCTTTGGAATCCAACAGAAGAACTTTCTGAGTGAAATGTTAAAGCCATGTAGTTGAGACAATGCTGTAGTAATAATCTTAATGACCCTCCTTCTCCAAGACAATGCTTTAATCCTCCTCCTTTAAAGAGTGGATTATTGTAAGAATTATTGCTTCATGAGACTTTTGAGCACTGAGATGCCCAAAACCATAGATGACTTATATTTCCCAGAAATTGGGGGTGGGCAGGGGGTAAGGGAGAAGAAAAGTAAATTGTTAGATATTTAAATTTCTACTGTATCTGAAAGAAAAAAAATCATAATTGTTATTGTCTTGATCACTGCAGACATTCCACTCAGGTCTTTGAGAAACTTGTTAAAATGGTTACTACGCTACAGTTCCTTTTTTATTTGATTGAAGAACAATAACAGGATGGTATTTCTTTGCTGTTCTTGCTTTTTTAACTAATTCATAGTTCAGTCACTTCATACTTAGTCAAGTTAGCTGACAGATTCCTTTTGAAATTACTGTATGATTACTAATCTTTTCTCCATCAAAGTAAGTCCAAAGGGATTTTTTTGGATGAAACTTAAAGATATACTTGCATTTTCTACCATTATTTACCAACTGCAGGTGAAACACTGGGAATTCCAGAGTCAGTAATGGGTCTCACCTTACTAGCAGCAGGAACAAGTGTACCAGATACAGTTGCAAGTGTGCTGGTGGCTCAAAAAGGTAAAGATTTTAGTATTCAGGATCATTCCAACAGATGTGTTTAAGAGGTACTATGAAAAAATAATTCTAGTCAACATTTCCAGAAATTCAAGGAGTAAATTAAAATTTTTTGCTAAATAAATAGCTTACCTGAAGAAGCTGTGGCTCAGACATTTAAAAACCTCTCAGAGCAGTATTCTAGATTGGTCTGAGTTGTTGTTGATGAAGTGTTAAGAGTTTTACTGTAGGTCTTGGTATTTTAAACAGGACTGGATTTTGTAATAGCCCGTCTAGTTTATTTTAAGTGCAACTGTGCAGATGCTGGTGATTTAGGGAGACTTTTTTTTTTTTAATGCTTGTGGTACCCAAACCCATGTTCTGTAGAATCATGACTATAGTTCGTTCTTTCAGTGAAAAGCCTGAAAAGGGTGCTCTGTGAGAGATTGAGGGCTGATAGTCTGTTCCTCCAAAACAGTTTAGCAATTTCATACAATACAATTAAGCAAACTTATTTGTATTTTTTCTTTTACAGGAAATGGAGATATGGCTATGTCTAACATTGTAGGATCCAACGTATTTGATATGCTCTGTTTGGGAATACCCTGGTTTATAAGAACTGCCTTCATAAATACATCAGGACCCATAGAAGTGAATAGCAGTGGTTTGACATACACAGCCATTTCTCTTATCTGTTCTGTTGTTTTTATTCTTCTAGCAGTTCACCTCAATGGCTGGAAAATAGATAAAAAATTGGGAGCAATTTGTCTTGTACTGTACTTAGTATTTACTATATTATCAATTTTATATGAACTCGGCATCATAGGGAACAATCCTACAAGGGTCTGTGGCAACTAGTTTTAATCAGTGATTAGACTGATGAAAATAAAAAAAGAGAGAAAGACCATTTTCTTCATTTAGTCAAAATAAAAAAAAAATAAAATTCAAAACTCCCATTGGGCTCTAAATCTTATTTACAGAACTAAACCATATCATTTAACTAATATTAAGTAGAACAAAAACATCACAGCCTAACTGGAGCCCTTTCTTTTAAGAGTCAAGAATTACAGTATGACTACGGCGCACATATAAAAACAAAATTCTGAAAAAAAGACATCTAGCTTTCACATTACAATGTTGATACACACTGGGGGGTGGGAAATAAAAATAAGAAAACACTAAACAAATCCCACTATGCAGTCTGGAGATTAACAGAGAAAATGGCTTATTTTATTAAAAACAGTATAACCATTCATTTAAACTGAATGACTAGAGACACTTGGCCTAATTTTCCAAAGGCGCTGAGCATCCAAAGCTTCCATGGTCTACAGGGACCTGCAGGTGCTCAGTGCCTCTAAAAAAACAACAAAAATCAGGCAAATTGTCTTTAAAAACCAAACATAGTAAGAGTCAGTTAACAAGTATCACAGTATATTAAACACTATACTGTTAAAGGCTGGTGGGATTTAAAAGTTCCTTTTTACAGCTTTTGTAAGCATACAATGTTACTAAAAATGACTTACTAGGATAGAGAAGCTAAACAGACATAGGAATGTTCCTGAACACACAGTTTTAAATTATGCATTGCGATCCAAGCGTACATCAATTTCTCTGCCACTGATTTTTATGCCGTTCATTATCCTACAGGCCTTTTCAGCAGATTCTGGTGAGTCAAATCTGACTGTTCCACAGCCCTTTGATTTTCCATTCTCCATTTTTATTTCTGCAAACATTACATGACCTGAATAAATAAGTTAAACAGGAGTTATTTCAAGTCTTCAGTGCACTAACAACTTAAAGAACTCATCAGAAGTGATAAAAAAGCATTTTTAAATATAGTCTATGGGGACATACGAAATTAGCACTTTCAGACCGATAGTATATGCACTCATTCAGGGAAAGTGATACAGGTCAAGACAGCAGTAAAGAATCCAAATTAAGATCCACTGTTCTGAATCTTTCCTTCACATGAGCGTAAGATGAAGTATGCCTGTATTTGACCTCCAGTTTGAAACAAAGTGCCCTATAAGGCTAAGGGAAAGTTCTGTCTTACATTTACCAACCCTACCAGAAGTGTGACTACTGACAGGCATTAAAGGAGTTAAAGTTCAAACCAATCTACCTGGTTCATCACAGCAACATATCAAGCAATGACAACAATCAAGCAATTTTGTAAAGCAGCTGCAGAACACAATTAGAGCCTTTTAAAACAGTAAAGTTACCAGGTTATGGGTGGTGGAAAAGTAACACGTGCTACTGGATTCTTGCAGTGTTTTCTTGAGGTTGGGCACGCAACTCATGAGACAAAATTTCTAGGTAGATGTTGTGGTACCTCAGAGAATGTGCAGTGCCTGGAGCTAGTAAGATTTTGCTTATGGTATGTTTTAGCACACCACTCCTGAGTCACAAGATGCCACCCAGAACTTCTCCTTAAAATACACAGCTTTTTAAATATTGTGTAATAGAAGACTGGCCTTCCGTTGAATGGAATTGAACATATGGAGACATGGTCTTTAGATTTCCTTATGATACTGACATGAATACAATTGGTTGCTTATATTTGCGCTTAAAATTAAAATCAATTCAACGTAATTGCTACATCTGTTAGTTATCAAGGAGATAATTAAAAAAAAAAATTCATCTCAAAGTCACCCAGGCAGTAAGATTTTAAAAAAGAAAATCTGTTTTGCTACATCCTCCAGCTACAAGAAATATAATGTAAGCACCTGAGAACTTTGGAACTGCAAGATCTAATTTTTATCAAATCTGCAAACAGCTGTACGAAGACTGTCTTAGGTATCAGTAGTATGTTTTAAGTAATTTGTCTTTTCTGTCTCTCAATAAGAAAAGCCATTCTGTAATTCAGTTGAGGCTTTCCATTCTGAATATGCATTTTTCAAAACAAAACAATCACATATCTGTACAGCCAAGCTTCGTTCTACACACACTTCCATGAAAAGATGACTTTCCTGAATTAGATAAGAATTACTGGATTTGTAGCAATGCTTCATCTTACATAAAAATGGCCTTTATTTCTTAACATAAAGGGGAAGCATTACAGCCTGCAAATATGCTAATCAGGATCACCTATTTGCATAAAAACCAATCTGCAACTTTGGCAACTAACTTACTCTGAACGTATTACTAACTGATTTGATGCAGCACCACTTCTGGAGGTAATTCATAATCTGGACAGGCCCAGGCCGCTGCATGCATTTGTCCCAAACTAAATGCTATGTTATATACTCTGTTGGCCAGAGGATACACAATACTGGCTTCAAAAAAGAAAAAGCTCCCAGAGTATGCAGGGATGCAACAAGGCTGGGCCCACTTGGAATGAAACCTGGCAAGGGATGTCAAGGACAGTAAGAAGGGCTTCTTCAAGTACATTTGTAGTAAAAGGAAGACTAAGGAAAGTGTGGGCCTGCTGCTGAATGAGGTAGGTGCCCTGGTGACAGAGGATGCAGAGAAGGCGGAGTTACTGAATGCCTTCTTTGCTTCAGTCTNATGCATTGCGATCCAAGCGTACATCAATTTCTCTGCCACTGATTTTTATGCCGTTCATTATCCTACAGGCCTTTTCAGCAGATTCTGGTGAGTCAAATCTGACTGTTCCACAGCCCTTTGATTTTCCATTCTCCATTTTTATTTCTGCAAACATTACATGACCTGAATAAATAAGTTAAACAGGAGTTATTTCAAGTCTTCAGTGCACTAACAACTTAAAGAACTCATCAGAAGTGATAAAAAAGCATTTTTAAATATAGTCTATGGGGACATACGAAATTAGCACTTTCAGACCGATAGTATATGCACTCATTCAGGGAAAGTGATACAGGTCAAGACAGCAGTAAAGAATCCAAATTAAGATCCACTGTTCTGAATCTTTCCTTCACATGAGCGTAAGATGAAGTATGCCTGTATTTGACCTCCAGTTTGAAACAAAGTGCCCTATAAGGCTAAGGGAAAGTTCTGTCTTACATTTACCAACCCTACCAGAAGTGTGACTACTGACAGGCATTAAAGGAGTTAAAGTTCAAACCAATCTACCTGGTTCATCACAGCAACATATCAAGCAATGACAACAATCAAGCAATTTTGTAAAGCAGCTGCAGAACACAATTAGAGCCTTTTAAAACAGTAAAGTTACCAGGTTATGGGTGGTGGAAAAGTAACACGTGCTACTGGATTCTTGCAGTGTTTTCTTGAGGTTGGGCACGCAACTCATGAGACAAAATTTCTAGGTAGATGTTGTGGTACCTCAGAGAATGTGCAGTGCCTGGAGCTAGTAAGATTTTGCTTATGGTATGTTTTAGCACACCACTCCTGAGTCACCAGATGCCACCCAGAACTTCTCCTTAAAATACACAGCTTTTTAAATATTGTGTAATAGAAGACTGGCCTTCCGTTGAATGGAATTGAACATATGGAGACATGGTCTTTAGATTTCCTTATGATACTGACATGAATACAATTGGTTGCTTATATTTGCGCTTAAAATTAAAATCAATTCAACGTAATTGCTACATCTGTTAGTTATCAAGGAGATAATTAAAAAAAAAAATTCATCTCAAAGTCACCCAGGCAGTAAGATTTTAAAAAAGAAAATCTGTTTTGCTACATCCTCCAGCTACAAGAAATATAATGTAAGCACCTGAGAACTTTGGAACTGCAAGATCTAATTTTTATCAAATCTGCAAACAGCTGTACGAAGACTGTCTTAGGTATCAGTAGTATGTTTTAAGTAATTTGTCTTTTCTGTCTCTCAATAAGAAAAGCCATTCTGTAATTCAGTTGAGGCTTTCCATTCTGAATATGCATTTTTCAAAACAAAACAATCACATATCTGTACAGCCAAGCTTCGTTCTACACACACTTCCATGAAAAGATGACTTTCCTGAATTAGATAAGAATTACTGGATTTGTAGCAATGCTTCATCTTACATAAAAATGGCCTTTATTTCTTAACATAAAGGGGAAGCATTACAGCCTGCAAATATGCTAATCAGGATCACCTATTTGCATAAAAACCAATCTGCAACTTTGGCAACTAACTTACTCTGAACGTATTACTAACTGATTTGATGCAGCACCACTTCTGGAGGTAATTCATAATCTGGACAGGCCCAGGCCGCTGCATGCATTTGTCCCAAAATAAATGCTATGTTATATACTCTGTTGGCCAGAGGATACACAATACTGGCTTCAAAAAAGAAAAAGCTCCCAGAGTATGCAGGGATGCAACAAGGCTGGGCCCACTTGGAATGAAACCTGGCAAGGGATGTCAAGGACAGTAAGAAGGGCTTCTTCAAGTACATTTGTAGTAAAAGGAAGACTAAGGAAAGTGTGGGCCTGCTGCTGAATGAGGTAGGTGCCCTGGTGACAGAGGATGCAGAGAAGGCGGAGTTACTGAATGCCTTCTTTGCTTCAGTCTGTACTGCCAAGGCCAGCTCTCAGGAACCCCAGACCCTGGAGATAAGAGAGCGAGCCTGGAGTAAGGAAGACCCTACCTTGATTGAGGGGGATTGGGTTACAGATCATTTAGGCGCTTGACATTTACCAACTATTTAGTGGCACACACTCTAGCTGGAGGGCCAAAACAAGTGGAGTTCCCCACAGGTTAACAGTGGGTCCAGTCCTCTTCAGTATTTTCATCAATGGATGAAGGGACAGAGTGTACCCTTGCCAAGTTTGCTGATGATACAGAACTGGGAGGGGTGGCTGACACANCAGTACAGCGAAGGGGCCTACAACATCCCTCTTTTAAGGAAAACATGAGGGACTTGGGTTTTAGTCTGGAGAAGGGGGGGATCTTACCAATGCTTGTAAATATTTAAAGGGTTAGTGTCAAGAGGAAGGGGCCAGTCTTTTTTCAGTGGTGCCCAGTGGCAGGACAAGAGGTAACAGGCACAAACTTGTCCTTAAGAAGTTCCACTTAACACAAGGAGGCACTTCTTTACTCCGAGGGTGGCAGAACACTGGAACAGGCTGCCCAGAGAGGTGGTGGGGTCTCCATCTCTGCAGGCACTCAAAACCTGCCTGAACAAGTTCCTGTGCAAGCTGCTCTATGTGGATCTGCTCTGGCAGGGAGGGCGGACTAGTTCTCCAGAGATCCCTTTCAATCCCTACCATTCTGTGATTCAGTGGGTAATTTTATTAATGGAATTGGTTAAAGTCTATAGCAGGTGAGCACTCAGAGCTATCTGTACACATAGCCCATACAGTACCTTAGTCTCGTGTTATGCCACGCCTAAAAATTACTTAGAGATATATATATACATAACTTGGGAAAGGTGGGGGAAGTAAAAAAAGATTAGGCTAACCAGACTCATCTTCAGGATAAGGCAACAACCTTGTCTTCCTGTCCTTATCTAATGAACACCATATAAAACATGAAGTCAATGGAGCTGAGCAGGAATAAGATTCATGTACATACCACATTGACTGAATTTCTCCTTTAGTTTCTGCCAGGTCAAGTCAAAAGGAAGCTAGAATAAAAAAAGCATTATTAATAATAAAATCTTACAAAAAGAAAAAGAGCATGTAATCAAACATGCCCACAAAATAAGCTCATGGGTTTTATGTATTCAGATGCTTACATTTCTCACAAATATCTGGTTGCCTTTAGAGCCTAATCTCTCTCTCATGCCACCTCCCATTGGGCCAGGCACAAATCCTCGATCAATATCGATGTTCCTGTCCAGGCCTCCACCCATAGCTGGCCCCATTCGATCAAAACCTGAACTCATCCGATCCATCCCCATTCCCATTCCTCCAGCCATACTGTTCATACCACCCATTCCACCACCTACACAGAGAAAGGAGGATAAAAAGAAAATAAATCTCCTTTTAGTAATAAATGCACACATATTTTGTAAAAAAAAAAAAAAAAAAAAATTAAAAAACTTTTTAGTTAAGAGAAAAATAATAAAACTGCTGTAATACAAAACATAACTTCATATATACACAGTGATTTATCTAGTAGCATGGCTAGTATGTTAAATCTGTCAGTTCTAAAACAAAAAGTAAAAAACAAACTACATGAAGCTATTAGTCACACTATCTAATGCAGTACAATATTGAACACAAGAATTAAGATTTAAATGCTGTCCAGTATAATTAATAAAAAAAAAAATCTGATACCCTCAACCAAAAAGAGATCAAGTAAATAACTGACAACACCAAGATACAGATAATTTGACCATATTGTGTGCTTCTGGCATTCACATTCAGCTTTACTCCATGTAGCTATACTTAATGATACAACCTTCTAGGGAAAGCACATTTTGCAGAGAAAAGTTGTTACTGCAAGAACTGTGAAGAGCATGAACTCTCCTGTGATACATGCAATGAAATATATTAATGTATATTATATAAAAGAACCAAGACCAATGGCATTCAAATATCCTATCATAGTCTTTCTGGATTCGTAATTAAAAATAAAGGTAAAGTGAAACTATCAAGATCAGTCAGAAGTGATCTTCTCTTTAAGCCTCTTATGCCACTCAAAATCGCCACAAGCATGATTTTAGTTTCTCATCTGCTCTAGCCTGAGGAACTCAGTTGCTGCAATACAAACTCAAGTACTGGAGCTTTACACAAAATTAAACTGAGTGGTAATGTGAAATTCAAGGCTGATTTTTTATTTCAATCATGACAGATTACTGAAGTTCAGCTTCATGAAGTTCACACAAATAACTCTGCCTATTTGTCTTCTTTCTGGAACATGGGTTTACTTGAATCACTTCTTCCACATCAGAAGTTAAAACCATTCCAAAACTAAGATTAAAGGAAAGGCTGTATTAGCAAGTGCTCCTCTGAACTTTTGCTCAACAAAACAGCTTTAAAAACCTAATTACATTTGCAGTCACATGCAACAGAAATCTATTTCTTCCAACGCTGGCAAGAGACTACACACTACAACAAAACCCTCTAATACAATTACATGTACCCACCATGCCACTACATTACCTATGCATTTACATTCTATTGAAATAAGTTAACCTACTCATTCCAGATCTTACTGGACCCATGCTAGGCGCTCCCATTCCTCCTGCAAAAACACCAATCATTGCACCACCTAAACAGAAAAGAATAGTAAAAGTGACATACACTGAAGCCACCAGTTAGTTAGTGACAACAACAAAGCACACGCTGATGAAGTGCACGTATGTCAATGTTACCTGGCAATTCTTTTCTACAGAACACTTTAACCTGAGCCTTTGTTATTCAAACTAAACAGGAAACATCTGGTAAATAACATTAGTTCCTCTTCCACTATGGGATTTAAGCTACTCTGATTTCTTTCTAGCTTTACTCCTTCCTCTGACAGTCTGCCAGCAGCACAAACATCTTAAAACTAAATGAGCCATTTCGCACACTGGGAAGAACAGCCTCAAAACTGAAGGGTTCACCTTATTTGAACATCAGAGTATGGAAATGCCCTGCTTTCTCCTGTTTTTAAGAAACCAATGCAAAAGCTAGAAGCAGCTCTTCCAGTGTCTGTCTTCAATGATACGAAGAGTGAATTGATCAAATTTGGAGGGAAAAAGGGAGAAAAGGAGGGAATCAACACTTCATAAAAGCTGTCTGGCAGAGCCATGGAATCTCCAGAACTGTATCAGAGATTGATTCTAGAGTGGGGTAAAAAGAATTCTTTCTTTTAATCAGAGTGCTAGTATTCAGGAAAGTAATCCCAAGTGACCCTCTAGAATTGTAGAAACTCAATTACATTACTGTCACTGCAGAGCAAAGTGGAACTGTCAGCTGCATTTTTCGTGCTTGATTTTCATATGTAAATGAAACACCTCAGTTTTCACTTATGGCAAAATAGATCAGTAACTGCCATCTTTATGCTAGACACCATTGTTTTAATATCTAAAAAAAGGTCACTGATGAGTATTCCATTAGATTCGTGTTCTCCACACAGTTCAAAATAGCAAAAATTGTTCCCTGTCAGTGTCTTGTTGGAAATATTTGTCTCCTCTCAGACAACAATGTCATAGCCATACAAAGACCTCAAAAAATATGCACTAGCCTGTTTTAAGAAAAACTACCACCAGCAGGATTACTCTCAGTACTTCAGCCAACAGTCTGCATGAAGGAAATCTTAATGCTTACTCATTAGGCCAGAGATTCTTGAAATGAAACACCAAGTCAAATTTTGAGATTGCTGTCAATGACTGGTTTTGCCCTTAAAAAGAATTGTCAAGGAAAAAAAACCCACCCACTTTTCCAGAGCTATAAAACCTTGGTTGTTTGTAAGTGCATCCCAGTTACACCAACTCTTTTAATGGGGGGGAAAGCCTCCCCAACAGCCTAAGATATATTTAAAAAAAAAAAAAAAAAAAANCAATTAAAATTAAAAAAAAAAAAAAAAAAAACCCCCAACAACCCAAAACCCGCTAAAACCAACCAAACAAAAACCCACTAAAAAAAAAAAACCAAAACCAAACATGAAAGCTCAAACAATCCTAAGCAATATTTCAGCTGTTTCTGACCTTAAGAGACATCCTGTACCTGTACTTTTTCAGCTACCTGCTTTTCATCAACAAAAATTATATGGCCAGAGATGATTTATGACACAACCTTTGATTTTTTGGATACTTCAAAATTTTGGCAATTTAAATGGTTACTCTAACAATTCTGCTACAAATCCAACATCCTCATTTTTACTAATTGATGCCAAAGCCCCATCAAAGACTGTCTTAAGTTGCCCTCCTTGAAACTGGCAGGGTACTGAAGCCAAATGCTCTCAGAGTATTTCCTTTTAAGATACCATTAAGCTAAATATCATAACAGGAGTAGACTAGGGTCTTCCCTGACTAAATACTACATCTATTAATTATTATATCTATAAATCCCTACAATTTCCTTCCATTATTTAATGATAAACTGGGAAACTCTTATCTTAGTTCTCAGAACAGTATTTAAATGGTTACGGTTGCCGAGAGGTGGTAAGTTGAAGCCTGCTGGGTACACCAAATGAGTGACTCCTAGATCAGTTTCTCACAGTGGCCGTATACACACATTTCAATATCAACATGTGTTACCAGAAGACTCATAAGTCTATTGCTTGTATGAATATTTATGCAAGTGGCTGAAGTGGCTTTGGATTTTCTCTCAGGAAACAGATGTTTATCTGATGTTGCAAGTAGACAGAGTAAAAGCATACACTTGATTTCCGAGACATTAATTCCAAGACATTAAACTAACTCAATTGATGAACTTAGTACATTCTTATCACTTCCAAACAATTACCAATGTTCACACAGAAGCACACAAGTGTTAGCCTTTGTTACGACTCGCCCAAATTGAAAAAGTGAAAGAAAAAAAAAAAAAAGCAGTTTTTAGACCAGATGAACCTTATACTCTTCGCAGCTCTTCTCTTTCACAGTGGGGAATTAAAGGGAGGGAGAAAGGGAAAAAAATGGGCAGGAAGGGAAAGAAAACTTGTCTCCTAAAAGGCTAACAGTATAGTAACAAAATGCAAGATGGCTCTACTGTTAGCACTTCCAGGCCTCCTCCTAAGATAGGAAAGTATCTCATTTGAGGGAACTCAAAAGTAACAAAATCAACTGTCAAGAAGACATCATCTACGAACAAAATAAATCTGGTGCACAAGAGGCTGGTTACAGAAGAGGGCAAGAGGGCACCAAAATTCACTGTTCCTATCCAGTGTTCCCTGTTGCTTTTTGCAGTAAAAGCAATTTTCCAGCCTGCATTTGCAAAAGCAGGATCTTGCACCACAAAGGTGGTGCTTCATGAGGCATCTCATTCAAGATTATGAGAAGCACATGCTTTAATATCCCAAAGACTTAATGCCTTGCAAAGTTAACAGCATGAAGCTAACTGCTTTCCTCAAATCACTATTTTGTTTATATTTTACAGAAGGAAAAAAAAAACACCTCACTTTAACCTCCGTCCTGAGCAATAGCTATAACATACACTCAGGTTACATCCTTATAGTAATGACTGAGGGACTGGGGACAGAGGAAGACGACCACACGAAAGCAGGTCTCTTCTTGGTTTTAGTTCTAGTAAAACTCTTCCAATAGAATGTCACAATTTGTCACAGGAAATTTGTTAACAGTTACCATACCCATCCTTCCAAAAGAATCTCCAAAACCACGGTTCAATGCCATTTCACTACGACCAAAATCTCTGTCCATATTCCCTCCCATTCCACCACGGAACATGTCTGTAGAGAACAAAGCAAAAAAAATTAAAAAAAAAAAAAA
>VZRU01008862.1:109055-119566 GCA_013398155.1 Pedionomus torquatus
GCAAAAAAAAAATTAAAAAAAAAAAAAAAAGACAAACAAACACAGAAGAACAACAAAACACACACACAACCCAGAAATATTCCATTTTTTATATTTATGTATTTATATATATATATATCTCTCTAAGCTGATGTTCATACAGGACTTGTTTCAAAGCTGGTTGTTTAAACACAAGTGGGTTTAATGCACAAGTCAGAGGCACCTATTAAATATTTAACATCCATACCAGTTCCTGTGCTTCCACTCATGACTATTTCCTTTGAAGTCCTTTGCATTACCCAGCCCTAAATGAAGGACTTTTAATAAATAAATAAATAAATATTAACAAACTAGTATGTGTATGGGAACAGCGTTCACCTACCTCCCATGCGGTTGACTCCAAATCCTCCCATACTGGGCATTCCTTCCATTCCACGAAATCCAGCAAGTCCTGTAAAATAAGGAAGACTGTTTTCTATACAATATAAAAAAAAACCCAACTCATTATAAAGAACTTCATTTCACGTACCGCCTCCCATTCTATTCATGCCACCAAATCCTGGACCGTCTATGCCCATACCTTTAAACCAAAAAGACAAAGAGCATTGAGAAGACCACTAAGATCCTAATGGATTTTAAAAATGCAAACACAGTTAACATCTCAACAGCACACCACACAGGCTTTGCTTTGTCAAGAGTATGTCCATTCTTTCAAACACAGAAACAATGATTTTCAACTTAAAAGCTCTGTAAAACTCAAAAACAAAGAACACAGATTTACCTCCTGGACCCATGCTCCCCATTCCACCACCCATGCTCAATTGTGTTGCACTGATGGGCTGTCCACCTGGTCCAAGTCCCATACCAATGCCACCAAGACCACCTTGTAAACAAAGATAAGCATCAACAGTTAGATAGACTTTCTACTGTATCATGAAGAGATCACAATAAGCACTACTAAACTGTTCCAAGACTCTGCATAAATAGATCCAAGATGCTGTATCAACATATATGAAGTTTAAGGAACGGAAAACAGAGTATGCACTCACGAGGTAATTGTGAAGTTTTGCTGTCTGCACCACGGAAATCTTCATGGGGAACTGATTTGTCATCCTGACAAAAAACAGGGATGTTACAATACAATCCTTTCAATGTTTTGGCAGAGACATGCAAGGAAAAAAAGAAACACAAGCAGCTTACCATTTTTACATGCATGGGTCTATCAAACAGGAATTGTCCATTGAACATAGCTGGAGAAATGCAAGTCAAGGAATCTATGTACAGAAGACAATCAATTCCAGAGGAGTCACTGAAAAACTTATTTCATTTCTGCACCATTGTTCATTGTTGTCTTATCTTTCCTTACCTAATCTTTAGCATGCTCATTCATAGGTCAGAAGAGACTATACAGGCTGTTAGATACACAGAAGTTTCACATGTCACATTCCTACATATTTTAAGCCTGTTCAACATTACCAGAAGCAGCTTTTTAGACTCCAGCAGTAACTCCGTTACTATTAAAAATGTAATCCTCCACACTCTAGTCCCTATATACTGACTACAAGGCATATAAGCACCATTTACAGAACTACACTATCAGAAGACTGAAAATAATACATATTTGATCAATTATTTTTCAGAAACAAGGATACATATTGCTTGAACAGCTTCAATTGCTTGTTCAAAGGTAACTGTTCCCATTCCTCGGCTCTTGCCATCTTTATCTTCTTTGATGTCTGCACGCTTTACAGTTCCAGCAATGCTGAATACCTCCTTCAGTTTCTTCCAGCCAACTTTAAAGTCAAGCTTACACACAGAAATACATTAGTGACTTCAGTGCACATTTCTGTTCTGCCATTACACCAAGAGATTTTCTGCATTGCTATAACACTTCAGCTTCCCAAAATGCTTAATATTACAGGATTTTGTAATACACATACACTGCAACCAAGTTAAAAAACATCAACTAAAGCAGTAATTTATACCACATTATGTATTTTACTTTAATTAACATATCAACACTGGGAAATGAACAGGTCAAGAGCAGCTGTACTTCCACAAGAACCCTTGCAGATGTATTGGACTTTTGTGCAACTAAGAACTTACAAAGTAAACACCTCCAACAAATATAACAGTTTAAATTAGTCTAAAGTAACTAGCAAAAGAAACTGAAGTGTATATTTAATGAAAAAGAAAAGTGATTGTAAATAGATCAAAAAGATGGTTTTTTAAAAATCAGCAGATGATTGTGCAATAATGAAAAGGGCACATCAGCCTCAAAAGTTTAACAACTCTTTTATGTCCACAATCCAAATACCTATCCAGCATTTTGAGTTGAATATACTAACTGTGAACTAACATTTAACATTTCCTCTTTATATATGTCTTACAAAGATTAAATATTACAGTAGTAAATTAGTTTCAAACTTACATTAGCAACAAAAATAGTGGACCCAAGTCTGCCTGCCTGCAAGTTACTGATAACCTCAGGAGGAATGTTTGGATTATTGATAATAGAAGGTGGTAAATTCATTATTCCAGGTGCCACATCAGGTCCATGTCCTCCTGGAAACTGTCCTCCACCACGCTGTAATGCCCTACGAGCATGTTCGCCTTCAGGATCCTGAAATAAGAGCAAAAAGAAAGCCAACTTAATCACCAACAAGAGGACTGGCAACAAACAAGAAGATACTATTTGAAATTCTAGATAAACCCATTAATTTTATCAACTAATATCCTTGTCCATGTCAGAGGGATCAAGAACTGAATTAGCATGGTGACCTAATTCCCTCACCTCTAGAGGTGGGTCCTTTCAGATGAGGGTTGAGGCATAGGGGCAAAGCACTTGCTGAGGAAGCGTGCACTGCCACTTCACATGCTGTACCTAGCCTATGGACAAGTAGAAAAGATTTCAATCTAAAGGACTGTCAGTCTAGCATGTTCTTCCATGAACTCAATTTAAATAGGTCTTTTATTTATTGTTTATTAATACCACTATTAAAGTTGTAACAGGACAAAGAGAACTGCATATCAGACACCATCACATACTACAACACTACAATAGAAATGTTGACACTATTTCCCTTTCCAGTCAGCATTAAGTTTTCTATTTCCACCTCCACTTTTGGACATATGTAGTAGTCTGATACTCAGCTTGTTCTGCATCATATTCTGAACAAGGGAAGCAATGTAAACATAGAATCACATAGGCTGGGGAAGATCTGATGACACTAAGGTAAGAATATGAAGTTAAAGTTGTTTTAAAGAAAAGTAGTATTAGATTATTTCGACTTTAGGACAAGCTTTTTGTCAGTTCATTTGGCATAGTATCAAGTTGTCTTCTGCAAGCCAACAGGCACTTCAGCCCATTAAGAAAATACCATAAAATATTAAGATAGGAAATCACACAGTTAAGATGCGCAAAACACTGCACTGTCATCTTTATGTAGTTACAATAGTTATAGTATCTTCACTATTTCAGATTAAAACCAGCAGCAATAATCATACCTCTTTAATATTCAGGGGTCTTCCACTAAGATCATACTTGTTCATAGTTTCTAACGCTTTCTTAACAAATTCTTCATCTTTGAATTCAACCACACTTAGAGGGAACAAAACAAAGTTTAAAACGTTAAGACTAACAGAATGTTGGGACAGTACTGTGTTTCTACACACATAAAAAAAGAAACTTACCCACAACCCTACATCCACGATGAAGTGTCATCATATGTAAAGACAGAAAAAAAAAAAAAAAAGAAACAGTCAGCCAGCACATATGATAAAGCAGTTAAAGATCCCAGTCCACTGTTAAATAACTACTCAAGTTATCTTCAGCTTCAAAAATCCATAATACATGCTCTTTACTGGTAGCCAAGCTGAATTTCTCCTACTTTCTCAACATACATACCTTTCAAATGCAAGAGAATATATTATCTTTTATGCTCTTTGAGCCAAACCAGAATTAGAAAAATGCCACACAGATCCACGTAAGGACAACTGGGGAGAAGAGGTGGGGGGGGAAAGGGTGGAAAGAAAAAAAAAAAACCAAACACAACAACCCCAAAACGTAACCAAAATCCAATCAAGACACTCATTGTGTCATTAAGAGCTGCCCACTGACTACAAAATTCAAATCTACCTCCATCAAGTATACCAGTACAATGAACAAGAAGTCTGCATACCTCTTCAGTATTGCTAGCATAATTGAGAAATTACTTTGTAAGAAAATAACCTTACTGACTGCACCAGAATCCTTCTAAAAAGCAAAGAGTTGAGGATTGCTTTAAGTAAAGCAAAGCTGACAAAAATGTTTTAGTTTTAACAAGTATTAAAGAAAGTCTTTTACAACAATTGATACAACCTCAGTTAAGACTCAAACCTGCATTTCTCATGTTCTCACTGCAGGTTCAGAGCTACTATTGGCCAAACTTTTGACTATTTTTAAGACAACAGGAGCTTTAACAATCTTCATTCTCAGTGCCTCATTGCTGGCACTCTGTTGGCTACCAACCACTTCCATCCATTTAATTTAAGAAAGCAAATAGATTAATCCAGCATTTAGAGTACCGACCCTGCAGAGCTGTCAAATCAGGCACTTCAAACAGTATATTCTTAGCTAACATTTTGTACCCACTGGCCTCAAGAAGAGAATACTACACTAACAAAATTTAAAATAAAATCAGTAGTTTATCGAACGTCCTTTATACAAAACAGAATTGTACCAAAACAAAGATGTTGGCTAAAAAGAAGAATTAAGTAAAAGCCATCTGTTAACATTTACAGAAGTATTTTGTCCTTTACAGCCAGCTAGTTTGAGTTGCATGAAAGTGTCAAACTACTTCTAATACAAAATCCTCAAGGCTATCTTAATGAAAATCAGTGTAAAAATGAAACTTACTTTCTGATAACTGGTACAGGTATTATACAAAAATAAAACTGCTGAGGAACTTTTAAACCTCTAGCAGATTGTTGCCCACGGCACTTACCCTTGATTTTCCTTCAGCATCCTTAAACAGCTCCACGTATGTAACCTCACCAACTACATAAGACATACAAAGGGAAAATACCAAGAGACAATGCATTTAAACACCAGCATCTTTCTTTACTGTGCCCCTGTGCACAACTCTACAGAGAAACACCTATTATTCACCAACAATCAAAACCAGACCAACGTACCTCCTGTCAATGGCTATATAATTTAGCTAGTTTTCAGAAATATGCAGCAGCCACGTTCTCAAAAGCTAAAAACAAACAACTATATTTAACCTAATTCATACTAGAGATCATATTTTGGCCAGTATGATATAGTTGGTGAACAAATTCAGATATACAAAGGCCCTTAACCTAACAAAGGAAACGTCAAAGTTCACTGGAAAGTGTTACATTTATCATCCTACTCACAACACCTGTTTTAAGGTGACTTTCTACCTGAATGTCTTCAATCATAAGTTTGCCTTCAATAATAACCAAATTTACACATCAAATATTTCACAGCAAGCCACTCACTTTCTAAAGTAGGGAGTTTCAGTAAATAAACCAATCAAATAGTCACGTCACCTTACAACAGATAAACCAGCAGTTACAGAAGGGGGGTTTTGGCATTTTTCACAGCCTAAAAGCCAAGCGTGCTTTGCATTACTTTTGAAGAATCAATTTTTTCAAGGAAAACACAGAACTAACTTTTTACAGAAATCAAATATTAGCATTATTTTACCCCAAACTTAAAATAAAGCATTCGGGGTAGTAAGATTACTCTATCAGAACTGCAACAAAGGTAACACGCTTTTAATACAAACCTCCAGACAAACAGTCATGGCAGTAGTGACAATGCAGACAAAGTCAATTCCACAGCCAGATTCCACCAAAGAAATACAAAACAACTTTTGAAAGACGCCCTTTATTATTCATGTTAACACACTAGATGTGTTGCTTAAATACAATAACCCTTAGAAAAATAAAATCTACAAAGACTACAACTAGACGAAGCACAATCTCTTTAAGTCATGAGGTCATGCATATACTCTCTACTGTCACACTAGAATGGTAAAAGATTGTAAGCACTTCTTTTACCCATCCTACCCTGCAATGCAATTGTCTCAGATGAAAGAGGGGGAAGGGAGATAGATGTACCAAGTAAAGGCAAAAAAAAAAAAAAAAAAGTAGTCAAATCAAATCTGTGTGGCTCAAAGGACAAATACATTGCATTTAAATTCCACTCCTTTCTACGTGAAGTGTATTATAAGGAGTAAGTTACCTTTCTCTCTCATAAGATCTTTAATAGCTTGCCATTTCATGTCATATGGGATGTTGCTAATAAAAACTCTATTACGATTAATAGTCTTCTTCTCTCCAGTGCCTGCATTCTTCTCCTTTGAATAGGGGTGGAATCTATTCTTGTTTCCAAGAGAAGGGATTGCCTTCGGTTTTGCAACATACTTCTCTTTCACAGGTGTTTTCTCTTCTTTTGCTGTCTCATCATTATCCCTACATTCAAAAAAAAAAAAAAAAACAAACAACCAAAAACCACCCAAACAAAAATATATTAGTCTTGTGCTGGATAATTAGACTGTTATACCTCCTATGTATGAAACTGTATATGCCCTACATGAACTCCTAGGATGTTAAATGCTGCTTTTTAAATTAGGAAAAATAATTTCATGTTACCAGTTTAATTCCAAAATACGTTGCTTTATCTAGAACAAAAGCTAATGTTATATTTATTCACTAATGTTCAAAATAGCTCATCTTGCTACTTCAGTTACATTCGATTTCCATTATATCTGTCAAGATTCGAGCAAGATGGTACTATCAAACTGCTACAAATATCAAAATACGACAGCTGAAAAATAAGCTACAGCATCCATGCTGTGATACTTCAATAATTTGCAGAGTCTTGTCTGAATTACACAATATGGAGCATAGAAGAAAGTACTGAAACGGTATAATTTATGGAACAGCTTGATATACTTCATTCAATGGAATAATAATATATTGAAAGGAACTCTAATAGGTTGTAAGTCAAATTACATTTTATTTACCATATAAATAATTTTTGTTCATAATTTGTGCCAAACTGGTTTTAGACAGAAATTAAAATTCAATTAAGAACAAAAAATGCTCTTCCATTACTTAACACTACTAGATTTTTAAAATCCGCATAGGAAAATGCGTAGGAAATAGGGATACCAACACATCCTCAGCATCTAAGACTAGTTAAGTCACCAGGTATTATCCACTAGAAACCAAAACAAAATTGACTTTCAGATCTTGGTCTTTCAAAAATTTAGCAACAGCAGCTGCTCTCTTATTAAAATGTTTTCATTTTTAGATGAAAATGTAGGAAAAATTGCTTCCTCTTCTAAAGCAGCGCAAATCTCAACTTCGATAAAACTATGCACTTTGAACAGAATTAGGTGACACATCCAGAACTCTTTAGCACTGTTGATAGCAATGCCATCACAAGTTAATTCAGCAGGCTAACAGAGGATCAAGGTACCTAAATCGTTACATTAAATAAGGCAAACTGCTGAACTGAAAGAATCCAGCAATAAAGCCACACAAATGTGACTCACAGAACAGATGCTACTTAGAGATATACATCAATGCCTACCTCAAATTTCACTGCAGTTAATGAAAGTTACACAAATGTTTATCTTAAACAGCCAGCATTAGCCACTTTTTAGTTAGAACAATTACACAGAAAAGTCCTACAGGACTGTCAACAGTGATTGCCTGTGAACCATCTTTCTTGAATTACATCACTATCTTCAAAAATTTTCCCACATTTCAGAAGGCTCAGTCTTTATCTTATTTTGACACTTATAAAGTTTCTGGTGTAAAATTAGCCAAAACAGGCATTTCAGTTTTACTACCACAACATATGGCAATCAATGATTTTGATTCATTGAAATGAGTATTTTCAGCTCTTTGCATAGTTATTAGCAAAACAGTAAGTGGCAGCCTTGTGCTCAAGAGCACATGCAAGTAGCCCTTCCTGAAGCTAAACCAAGCTTGGGTACTTTTCAGGGAGAAATATGTTCAAATATGTTCATATTTTTCCTATGACTTTTTACCCAAATTTAGAAGTACTCATATATGAACTTCACAGTCCTTGTGTTTACAAGTGGACTAAAAGAGGACGAATGTGTAGACTGATGAATGTGTAGACACTCCTGTGGGCTAAGTATCTGTCATATTTAAAACATTCAAAGTCAACACCATGTTATCTGGGTCAAGCATCCTCCAGCTTCCTTCTGCATCATCCCTCCTCCACACCACCCTGTCTGTTGTAGCAATACAATTCTTGTGTGGCTGTGCAATGAAGTGAAATGGGGGAAACAAAGCAGGGAACAGGAGGGAGCTGAAGGGAGAGGGGAGGGAAAGAGTAGAGAATTACATTTTCCAGTCAGAGCAGTTCCTTGCAATCCGGTCCCATTTGCGAATGTAAAGCTCCTACCCAATGAAACCCCCAGTAAAATCCGAGTTCTTCCTTAAATTTTAGGATTACAGCAATGGATTCTCTTTAGCCGTTTAAGCTCATTCCTGCTTAAAGGATTATGAAACAGCCCCTGGATGCTCAGGAAGAGACAGGTCTCCAAATATGGAATCCACAGGCTCTACAAGACCTGGCTGTCCAAACAAGTGAAGAACACAGAGGATACCAGTCTGGCATAAATTCTTAAATCTGGGAAATCAGACAACACTCAGTCTGGGGATCACAGCCTATATTCAGAAGAGGATTAATTAATACGCAATCCTTCTTGCAAAACTCATCTGCCAAAACCAACCTGCCAGTGACCAATCTGGAGGCAGAGACCCTTCTATTGATGTAACTCCTACTTCTCCTTCTTGAATACTAGAAATTATTTCTATCAAATAATACATTCAAAGCAATGACACATTAGTCATCTATAGGCCAAGAAATAACAGTCTCAGAAACTATTAACTGATATTTTCTTGTGGGAAAAAGCAATAGTAATTTGTATTCTTTACCTTTTATATGAACTAATAATTTTATACATTTATGTATTATTTGCCTGTGAAATCACTAACATTTGATCCTCAATTTCTAGGGTTGAAAAAGAGATGTCTACATTATTTTTTAAGAAAAAGCACATCCTCATTGATTAAAAAGAGCAATTTTTACCTCTTGAAAAATAATGCCTTTGAACTTCTGTAAAATTTTGGAAACAAAAGACAAGTTTTCCATATATATACAAATATAAAACTAGAAGCCTAAAAAATAATAAGCACAAGATATATCAATACAAAAGCCTTAAAAGCTGCTGAGTTGTTGTGTTTGTTTTTTTTTCAATAAACTTCTACTACTCTGCTCAAAAGGGTCCATACAAATAATACGACCAGCAGAGACAGAGACTCAAGAAGTCCACAACATGTGATTCCAAAGCACATAGACCAGTTAAGCTGTGTTGCAATAAACAGTTCCATTGCTCAAAACAATAAACTTAGGGAAGTGTGCAAGTTGAGACCAGGCTACTTCTCCAATTTAATCTGAATGCTAAGCAAACCTGGCTACTAAAATCCTTTTAAAAAGTAGTAAACTTCACCTGCACGCTGACAGCTTAATCCTTGTACAAGTATTTTGGGGAAATCATATGTGAAAGAGTAAGATCTGAAACTTTTCATTATTTTCAAACATAAAGTTGCGATTTCTACCACACAGAATGACTAGCATTTTTCATTCACTCGTGATTAGTTCTGGAGGGAAAAGAATACAATTGCTACCAGAAGAAGGGATACAGAGACATTAAGTCATTAACAGCAGCAACTCCAAAAGGCAATAAAATGTTATATGGCTCAAAGGTGCAAAAGAGTCACAAACTTCTTATGATAATTCAATCATAATTTGTACATTTTGGAAGCTGAAAGCCAGACCCAAAAAAAAAAAAAAAAAAAGGTATTTAAAATTGCTGGTTTATGGTAACGTTAAAATTTTAACTTGTAAGTGATAAGAATTTCACAGGGAGTGAAGCAAAGGCATGAAGTATGCCTTTACTCCTCCAGCTTTATACTGAACTTGATCCCATGTGTGTTTTTTTAAAAAACAATCAAACTGGGATGCTTAGAACATGTCAAAACTTCACAGATCTCAACAACTTTGATGTATTGCAACAGCACGCCTACTATAAATGTATTTTCCCTCCAAGATGGGAGCGAGATTAGAATTGAGACTGAAATTCCAACAACGTGAGTGAGGCCAAAATCTAGCTCATGTAAAGAATGACGACCCTCGAAGCCTGACATCGAGAACAACCGAAGCCATGAAAGGTTGTTCACGGTATTGTTCTAGAGAAATGGTACTTCTGGCTCCCTTCCACTGTGCTCCTCTCAGGCCCGCTAGAGAAGGCACAGGTTATGGATCCCATAGGACACTGTTGTTATTTACAAGAAAATCTTGTGCACGCATGGGGGGCTTTTGTTGGTTTTTAAAAAGTAAAGTCACTATAGGGCCCTCTTACCATTCTCAGGTAAACAAAGATCAGTTCAGGGGCTTCACCAAATACACCGCTAGG
>VZRU01008862.1:128168-192778 GCA_013398155.1 Pedionomus torquatus
GTCCCCGGGAGGGGGGGGCGAGGGGCAGAGGGAGGGTAAAGGCGTGAATCTGCCCTCCCAGCGAAGGCGGGGAAGGTGGATGAAAGCGAAGGTTGTGCATGCAGTCCTACAGCAACAATTGCTCGGTCCGCAACCTCCATCCGCCGGGAAGCAGGCAACACTTTTCCACGTTTACAAGTTACGGATGATGCTATTTTTCTGCCTCTCTCTATTATCCAAATCCCGACCAAATCCCTGACTTGCAGCACAAGGGCTCTTGCCCAGGGGGGGCTCCAGGCTTGGGTATTTACTAAGGATAAAATCTCATTTCTCCAATTCATTGCTTCTCCAAAGGCTGGAAATGTCACTGCCTGGCTGCTGCTTCTTTGCAGGAAAATGCCATTTATGTGACAAAGTGCTGCCTGCACCCTGAGTTACTGTGCTGCAAAAACACTGCCTGTTTTTGTGGGGCTTTGCTATCCTTGCAGGAGGTAGTGGTGCCTTCATTTGCTGGGAACCGAAGCCCTGGCCTTCCCACCTTACGCCTCCCTGTATGTTGTCTTAGAAAACTTACCCTGTAGACAGTCTCCCCAGCCATTTAGAGAATACAGGCGTACAGTGTGCACCTGAACATGACAGGCGGGCCCTGTGGACACAGAGCTGTTTTTGCAGCGTCTCTTGGCCGCGTGTTAAGTCAGATAGCGCAGACTGTTTGGAAAATTCCAAATTCATGCTGATTTCTATTTCCTTAGATATTCTCTATTGCTAACCCTTTCACCCTACCACCTCCAGTGCCCAATTCCTGTAATAGCATTCCTGGAATACAGTTCAGTTTCCTTGACCAGATAGTGAAACGCAAATAAGGTGCTTCTGAAACTCCCAGAGGATGCCTGTTATGTCCCTAACCACACAACCTTTTCAAGTCAGGTTTGCTGTCACTCAAACACAAGCACAGGACTGAAACTATTTGAAGTACCTTCAGAATGACCATATCCATGAACCAACAGCTGGGCTGCAGACATCCAAGGGAGAGCAGATGGCAACTACCATTTACACACTATGGTTTACAAAATAGTGAGTTTTCAGGAACCTAAGGCTTAATCATGCCAAGAGGATGAACGCTTCCAGCTTAAGCAGACAGTAAAAGTATTAATTTCCAGTACTGAGCCATTAAAAAGAACCTATAGGAGATTCTGTGAAGGAAGGACTGAAACCCAAAACACAAGGAAGATTGTTGAGGAAGCCTTAACACTGGTGACTTTCTAAATCTTCTCAGTATCTCTGAAAACATAAGGGTAAAGGCTTGGTCTGAAAAAAGTGATATCCAAACCTCCAAAGAGCTGGTGCTGTGATCTTCCATCCATACCAAATATTAGCAGAGTCAGGCTGGTGATTCCCCTTCACTCCATAGATGCAGCCAGCACCCTCAGCTCATACCTCCATTTTCCTTACCTCAGTCCTCCATGTGCTAAGCTATTTTCCTCATACCTATTTTCCTAGGACTCCAGTTGTTTCTTCTAGCCTCACAAGAGCCTCCAATGGCCTTTTATTTTGCAGCAGGATGTTAAGGAGCCTTTCTTTATGCCAGTGTTTTTATACAGCAAATGAATCAAAGGATGAGTAGAGTCTTGGCCTGTAATTCAAAATAAATCAGTCTGAGGCCAACCCCTACAAAATTACTCTGTGGATTCTAACAGATATAATGTCTTTCTTGATCATACTGCCCTAAAAGTTATCTTCAAGAATTTTTGGATCCAAGCCATGTTAGTTAGTATTCACAGTCTTCTGACTTGCAACTTGACACATACACTGCAGCAAATGAAAGGATACCTGACTAACCTGTACACAGCACTAAAATGTGAAAACAATAAAAAGTCACTCAAGGTCAGTCTTGGTACCACAGTTTGGGGAATACATAATTAGAGCAAAATGCTCTGTGAACTTTAAGGCTTCAATTACAATTTCTGAAATTCAGGGCAAGGAATAGAAGTGCACAAAGCTGCATATTAGGGTTTCCCAGAACCAACTCCCCTTCCAAGCAAAATGTCTTCTCATTATGCTGTTTCATAGAATCACAGAACTGTCCAGGTTGGAAGGGACCTTTGAGACCATCTAGTGCAACCATCAACCTAACTCTGATAAAAAAAACCCAAACATCACTAAACCATGTCACTAAACATTATGCCAACCTGTCTTTTGAATACCTCCAGGGATGGTGCCTCCACCACTTCCCTGGACAGCCAATTCCAATGCTTAATAGCCCTTTCAGTGTAAAAATTTTTCCTGATATCCAATCAGAACCTCCCCTGGTGCAACTTGAGGCCATTTCCTCTTGTCCTGTCACCGGTGGCTTGAGAGAAGAGAGCAACCCCCACCTCTCTACAACCTTCTTTCAGGTAGTTATAGAGAGCAAGAAGGTCTGTTGGTCTTCTTGGCCACCTGGGCACAGTTCTGGCTCACATTCAGCCAACAGCTGACTAACACCCCCAGGTCCTTTTCTGCTAGGCAGCTCTCCAGCCACTCTTCCCCAAGCCTGTTGCACTGTGTGGGGTTGTTGTGACCCAAATGCAGGACCTGGCACTTGGCCTTATTGAACCTCATCCCATTGGCCTCAGCCCACCAATCCAGCCTATCCAGATCCCTCTACAAAGCCTCAAAAGCACGTCAACACTCACACCTAACTTGGTGTCATCTGCAAACTTACTGAGGGCGCACTCAATCCCCTGCTCCAGATCATTGATAAAAATGGTAAAAGATTGATAAAGATGTTTCAGCCAAACTCTTGCCAAATAAGACTAAGATATCAATTTCTTACTACACCATGTTTCAGCATCAGTCAAGCTTTGCACAGAGATCTGTCCCATAACATCTCCTGACAAGCACATAATATACAAACAAATTCCACTAATTCCAGAGTGGAATCCATAAAATTAGTAAGACTGGAAGTCATATTCTTGGAATATGACTCAATGGTGATGAAATGTCACTTCAAACATATTTCTCTGGACTCAGCTCAAACGCAGCATTCTCTATGGCCAGACTATCCTTAAGATTTCTCTCCAAGTCTTTCAAAATAGCAATCGTGGTTTTGGGATCTGGCTTTCCCAGGTAGTGTGTACACATAAGCCTTTAATTTAATCTTTATAACCGAGTGTCCTAGGATTTCTGGGATTTTTTTTTTTCTTTGACTGGGTCTTATTCAAATCAACTGATCTGTGACATAAATTTGTGATATTGAAATTTATGTTATTTTTTTCTTTTCCCTACATAAGATCAAACTTAATAGAGAAAATTGGAAATATGCCAAATGAAAATCTCTATAGCAGGTGGGCTTTAACTATGATATAGTTTCAGAAAATAAATATTGATTGTTGTTGACATTACTTCTAATTCCCACAGGCTATATCTGGATCTTTTCTCCAATTCAACAGAAATTAAAACAGCATGATCCAAAGAGCAGAATATCATTCAAAACAAAGAGCGATCTCATACATATCGCTATTGAATATCCAGAACATTGGTTGTTATGTGCTGGCAAATGTGTAAAGACTGTAATAGGAAACCATATTATTTAACACCTGCTACACTGAGAGTTACTGCAAAAAGAAAAGGACTTGTACCTTGCCCTTTTATCCTTGTTTTAAAATTTGAATTCTTTAGGATAATATTCAAAAATCCCACAAATTCTGAAGTGAGAGACACCTAACAAGATAAAAATTTAGTCCATTTCTCAGGAATGCCAAATCTTATTTTTACTTTTTTTTTTCTGTTTTTATTAATTGTAGGCTAGCTTAGGACATGGCTGCTTTCAGGCATGACTGCAGTACAAAGTAGAGATATTGGAGCTCCCTTTAAACTGGCTGGCAGTGCAGGTACCTGAAGCAGTGTAGCCATGGTAGCACAGACCTCGCAGTGGCCTAATTACTCTGGCAAGAAATAAATGGATACTGGGAATTCCCTGGGGGGAAAGATGGTTGAATTGTTAACAAAAAGAGTTTTCCCCTGAGGCATGTTAGTTACATAGGTGTTACCAAGAGCCAAAAAACCTGAAGCTCCAACCTTAGAATAAAAATGCTTTTGTCCTTCAGCACTTCTGATGTCCCAGGCCTTCCAATTCTCGCCCTGTCTATAGAAACAAAAGAAAGGTGGGATTTCAATATCTGATAGAAAACCTAACAAAGCAAAATGATTCCCACTCCCAACTAAAATCAATAGATAAGATCTCCCGAAAAAGACAAAAATTAAAGTATCTTCTGGCTGGAAACAGAGAGAGCTGTCCCAGTGGCAATGGTGGGGTGGAGATGCTTGAGCATCCTGCCTCCATAGAACACACAAGAAGGTCAGTCCTCTGAAGTCCATGAGGAGCATTACAGCTCTGGTGTGTATCTGTGCCTGTAAAAATGGCAGGATATGCATGTATGTAATGAGAAAGACTAAGGAAAAGAAACAAATGAAAGCAATATTTAGGAGAAGGGTATTTAGTTCTGTTAGCTCTTTTCTCACCAGTCTTTCCTTATATACCAGAGTGTACATATATAGAGGAAAGTGAAGGGACAATTTCACCAATACACACACTTTCTTGCAAGCTCAAAATGCATGCGGCATTTTTCTGAAAGTGGAGCCCAAGACTTCACTGAAATTGCATACACAATGTTTTAGTTCACAAATTTATCTATTTATTTAGATTTATAAGCTAAATTACTTAAGTAAAATCCACGTTATTTGGCTGAAATTCCCTTTGAGGTCAATGCAAGTTTACTAGTTAAATGACTGAGCTGTAAAGCCATTTCAGAAAACATACTGGTTTGTCTAGGTTGAGACCTCGGTGAGTGTTGCCTGATCAGAATATGTAGGCCTGTGCCCAGACTGACAAAATGGTGTTTGCAACAGGCATGTGCTGAAATTGCTCTGTTTTGAGGAGACAGAAAGCCAGAAAATCATGAATTTGCTGTCTCATAACAGACACCGGTAAGTGTCTATTATGAGAGTGTGCAGAGGCTAAAAGTTGCAATTAATTTAAATGTCTACAGGACACTACTAAAATCCAAGGTGGTTTTCATTTCCACATGTTCATATGCTACAGCTCAGATGTACACACCCCATTTAGACCTAACCAAACTGATTCTACTTTTCTATGCAGGCAAAGAAACAATAGAGGTGAAAATCCCACAGAGCCACCAGGATGTGATGCCCAATGATGAGCAGTAATTACTGCAACAACACTTCAGCCAGAATGAGTGTCAACGAAATGTCTGCCTTCCCTCTGACTTTAGAGCAAAAAACTGGCTTTGCCTTTGTAGGGATTTTGTGCGTTTTCTTGGGACTTCTAATCATCAGATGCTTCAAGATCTTGCTGGACCCCTACAGTAGTATGCCTTCTTCTACATGGGAAGATGAAGTTGAGGGGTTGGATAAAGGAACATTTGAATACGCTCTTGCATGAAAACTCACAGAATATCCTGCCTTAAATTTGATGTTGATTTCATTTTGGAAACCAACTGTTACATGTTGCATCTTGGAGATATGTTGGTGCCATCCATTTTGTTAAATAAACACTTGTTGCAAACTCAAAAGGCACTTCATTTTGCTTTTATTTGAGGAACAGTGGGATGGTAAATGAGAAATTGTTAACGGCAAAGAAATACTACAATAAACAACTCACTAAAATGTTACTATGGCCAAAAAGTATTTTAAGAATCAGATACCTGTGTCTTCAGAGGAGGATCTCATTTCTACTGTGTCTCATGATAGGCTGTAAAGAAAGGTGAAGGACATGCTTAACTGGTAACTCCCTCTCTTCCTCATCTGACACAATTTTCTGAAGCATAGAGACTGTGCTTGTATACTAAGGATAGAGAAATGGAAGATAGCAAATGGCTGTGGCTCAGAGGATGTGCCTGCAAGAGGTGTGTGTGTCCATGTTGCTGAAAAGAGAGAACAAGGGTTGGTCCACACACTACCAACAGTAAAGAACTAATGGGAAAGCTAAAGATCACAGCAATTGCTAACTCGCCTACTGACTGTTTATAAGGAAAATGTATGTTGCTTCTCCTGTATGAAACTTGATGTAGTCCCCTGCAAACAGTACATCGTTCTACTCACTCCTGCTCATATAAGCATGTTCTTTTGATAGGTCTCCCTTCTACTCTACAGCAACAGAAAGTCAAACAGAATTGGTGGAAGGGAAAAAATGTCATCAAGGAAATTTTTTATTCTGCAAACATTATACAATGTACAAAATACATTACCTGCTCAGAACTCCAGTCTGAACACTACCACCACTACAGTCCCAGTCCACCAGCGTCTCTGATAAAAAAAATTTAGGTGAAAAAGTAAAAATTAAGTAACCAGTCTTACAGTCTAGCTGAATTGGTCAAGGCATGCCAATTTTCTACTCCACTTGGTTACAAAAGATGATTCAGCTTAAACTGAAATTCAAACTGTCTGGTTAACAACTCCCAGCAGTAATTAAACCAGTTTGGCAAGGCCAAAGCAGTCAGCCATGCTGCATACCCATTTGTACCCAGTTCCTGAAAGGGACAGGGGTCCAGAGCTGGCTGGAGATCTCTGTACTCTCCAGCCCATCTCCACAGCTGGTTCTTCTGTTTGTTCTCCTACAACTGTGCACAGTGTATGATCTGGGCTGTCAAACTGAAGAATTGGTCACAGGAGATCCTATCAAGGCAGAAGAACTAGCAGTGAAAGCAGAGACTCAAATCTGGGTATTCAAGGTCACCCTCATATACACAGCTGTTTAGCAAGTGTGACAGTACTTGACAGAAATCCAATTCCATTTTTAAGAAGGTTGGCATCAGAATTTTAAGCACTGTCACTTTTGCTAAAAAGCTTTGTTTGCAATGAGGGGCAAAGACAAGGAGATCAGTTACAGCATTTGGTTTCTTTTGCATGTATTCTGAAAAAGACATATTGTCCCTTTTGCCCTATATACTAGGCAGAGATAGTGGAACAGCAGACCTCAAGTGCCATTTGGAACATGAAATACTTGACTGTACAGGGAAGGACATGACTCCTGTCTGAAGGACAGACGAGAAACAGCCACCACTAAATGACACTGGTGCATTTGAATTATAAAAAATAAACAATTTTGTGAATATAAGAGCTTTTAAACTGCTTCAGATTTTGCTTAAGAAAAAATGCCAGACCCTCAGAGATTCAGTACATTGCATTTATCCTAGTTAATTTAATCACAAAATAGGATAATCTGCTGCAGAGACCTGACACTGCCATTCTTTTTACATACACCTAATCAGCACAGCTGAGCTCTGTGCTGTCAGGTTAGAGTGCTGAAGGTGCTTAAGTTATCTGAGTTATATATAGTTCAGTTATCTCTAAACTACACAGCAAACATACCCAAAGAACCCCAATACTGTCTTACTACTTTTGTTCTTGACCCTATCTATTGCTTGAAGCAATTACCAAATTCCCTTATGATTACAAAGCTTCACCATTTCCCGCCCGCCCGCCCTTTTATGTAGCCCCAAAAGACAAGGGAGTCAACCTTCCCAAAAAGAGTACACATAACATAACTTTCCAAAGGTTTTCCTTAAATATACGGAGTAAAACTGTGAGCGGGGCCAGGAGCAAATGGTTCAAAACCACATGTAGGGCAAGGGGAGCCTGATGACTGATCCTACTGGCTTCACTGGAATCTCTTCCACAAAAAAAACCATATTGAGCAGAAACTTGAAGTCTTGTTATCTCCATTACTATATATGCAGAACTGAAAAATAGAGAGATCATGATCTGTGCACTGAATCAGGCATAGCTGGGAGGGAAATGAAGATAACAAAAGTATTTTCAGGCCCCCTTAGAAATTTTGCAATACCATAAACCCAGTAATTGTAATGGATAGGTACATTTGCTGGTTAATAGTTAACAAGCTAGAATGCTGCTTTACATCACCATCTAGAAATGTTTTGAAAGAGAGGGATTGGATGATCTATCCCGTATATTAAGGAGGGAGAAAAATCTGGCCAATAAGGTGAAGTCTGTAATGCCTCAAAGAGAGGGACACACTATACGCATGAATAAAAGAGGCAGATTGTCCTTCTCTAAAAACACAGGACTGAACGGTAAGTTAAATTATCCTTAATAAGGTAAACTTGATTATTTGTGCCTAATGCTAAATACTAAATAAAAAATTAATGCCAAATAACAGTTGAGAGATCTCTGGAAATACACTGTGAAAATCAAAGTATTATTGTGAAGAGCAGCAGAAAGGTAAGAGACTTTTCTTTTCCTAGAAAAATAGTAATATTATGGAAATAAGACAGTGAAATTACAGAATCATTTTACTTGGTAGCAAAAGTCTCACTGTCATCAAAGAATCAGGATTTCATTCAGTCATAGAGATGGAAACAAACCTACTTTCACTGACTTTAATGACAGATTTGCTTTTGCTCCTTCATGCCTGAAGATGAAACACTTCCTTACAACTTTAAAAGACTGAATGAAGCAGAATACTATCTATGATCAGAAATGTGTAGTAGCAGTAGTAATAATAATATTGATCATCCAAACCAGCAGGAGTAAAATAAATGAAATAAATGTGTTTCTGTGAGGCTTACAAAACATTAAGCAGGAAAGCCAACATAAATATGAGGGGGTTACGAAGTAGTATCATAGCAGAGAGATGACAGCAGGATATTAGCTATAGCGGATGGAAGAAGCGAGAGAAAATGTGCTTTAGCTATATCATACTGAAGATGAAGGGCATTTGATGATCAGCTCTTCAAATTATTATTTTGATATGTGATTTTAGAAAATTATGTATATTGACAAGGTGTAAATATTGATGCAGTATTTTATGTTTCAGTGACAAAGGGCCAAAATTATTGAGAAATTTAAATTGCAAAAAATCTCTGGATGTTATCTAGTCCAACCTCTTGTGAAAGCACAAAACTTTAAAAAGTGCATCTAATGGGCTTACTTACCCAGATTTTCAGTTCATGTGTTCCTTTATATAAATATATTTTGTTTCTAAAACTTTCTGCTTTTACATACACGTGCAGGGTTTCAATGTCTAAGCATGGTCTGGTTTAGTCAGTTTGAACAGACTTGGACTCCTACTGAGTTATATAGGTCTATACAATCATACTCCCTTATCACCTTAGAAGTATGTTTGAAGACATATGGGCCACCGTAGTTTCAACAGCTCATTTCAGGGCCACCTAGGCCATCCTGTAAGTTGCTACAAAGGTACTTGGGCCACTAAAAGTCTTAAATATATGTAACACTCTTGGGGTTTTTGCTTGCTTGGTTGGTTTTTTTGAGGGGTTCTGTGTGGGAAAGTGGAGGTGAGAATCAAATTGTACAGTTATCATCTGTTCACCTCTCTATGGGCTGACACTCAGAGGGACCTAGACAAGCTAGAGGAATGGGTCACCAAGAATTTCATTACATTCAGCAAGGACAAATGCAAACTCTGCAGCGCAGAAATTAAACCCCTGTACCATACAGACTGGGGCCTCACTGACAGGGAGAAACTCTCCTGGCAGGAACCTGTCAAGCAGCAGCCTACAGAGGAGTCAGCACCATGCTGTGGGAGCAACGAAGGTAGTGTCCTGGGCTGTATTAAAGGACCATACCCAGCAGATGAAGCAAAGTGGTCATTCCTCTCTATTCTGCACTCATCAGACTGCACCTGGAGCCTAGTTTCTAAGTTTTGATAAACTTGTGTGTCTAATGGAGGGCCACCAAGATGGTCAGGTGTAGAGGCATTTGCCCTGTAAGAAAATAGGGCTTGTTTAACTAGAAGAAAAGGTATCAGGGGAACCTCAGCAGCCCCCTCAGTACTTAGGAAGAGGTTACTGACAAGGCAGAGCCTGGCTATTTACTGAGGTGCACAGCAGGAGAGTGAAAGATGATGGTCACAGGGTTACACATGGAAGGTTCCAACTGGTTATACAGGAAAAAAAAACCACTGTCAATACAATTAAGTTTTAGATTAGGCTGTCAAAGCAGGTTGTGAAATCTGTCCTTGGAGGATGTCAAGACCTGACTGGTGAAAGCCCTAAGCAACCTGATTTACATTCAATGTTCCCTTGGCTTCGAGCAGGAGTTGGGACTAGATAAGCTACCAAAGTCCCTTCAAACCTGCATGATTCTATGACTTGCTAGAATTCTTTCAAATCTTAAGGGATGTTTTGAGTGTACAAATGTGAAATGGAGTACAAAATTCTATGAACCTTCCAATGCCTAGGAGTATTTTTAATATTTCTTAATAATTACTATTTTACCATAGTCATTTATTTCCTCCATTAAAATTGAGGAAAACCAATACTATTCTTGGATCTGTTTCAGTTGCCTATTTATTCCTTCCCATTACATCGATTTTCTTTACATAAAAAATGGACAATTTGTTATATCTTAATTGCCTGTTCATATATTGTTGCTACCATGGAACTATGGAAAACTTAAGGCCTATCTTTTGTAGTTAATTTTAAAACCGTATTTGATTCAAGTTTTTAATGTAAATTTAATTCCAGACTATTAAAAGAGATACACATGGTATCATTATACATAAGTGGAACATAAACAGTCATGGTATTTCATGGAACCTTGTGTCACATCCCTTGTACTTCCTATGACTTCAATTAAACATTGTATTATTAAAATAAATACTATATTTGAAATTTGCTTTAGGGACTTAGAGCCCATTTTATGTAGATGGTGTCACAAATCATGATTTAGGATTCTGCCGACTACACCAAATTGTCATGAATGGGTGATTTAGATCATTCAAAGAATCATAGCAAAGGCATTAGCAAAAGTGTTGTAAAAGTGCAACTTAACAGAATTCAGTGGTGAATATATCTATTACTGTATGGCACAATCATTTGAACAATGATTCAAAACCACCAAGACACAAATCAAAGTTACCAAGACAAAATCAAAGTTACCATGCTACAAGGTTATGCATGATATCAATTGCTCACCAAAGATCTGCCATTGGTGAAAGATCTCTTTGCCTCAGGGAGCAACTTTGAGATGTGTCCCAGCTCAAGGGCAGATCACCGTCTCACAGCCAGGCTGCTTAGCCAAGAGTCTAAGACAGTCAAAGAAGACTCACTAAGACTGTCATATTTATGGGATAAAGTGGTTGTAGTCAAATTACACATGATGGAAAAGGTATGCATGAGACTCCTTGCACCCACAACTTTGTTCCTTGATAAATAAGCTTAAAAAAATCCACACACTATTTGTGTCAATCGTATGATCGGTGTTCTAAGCTCATGTGCATCAATGCTCACTGTGTCACTGTTCCTTTGTCAGTTTTCAGCGAACAGACTGGAACTAGAGAGTTCTTGGCCAATTTACAGCTTAGCCTTTTACCACCTTTACAGCCTGTACCAAGTTACCGCTAGTTTGGTTAAGGGGTGAGTGCATCCATCACAGACGGAAACATCTCCACAGACTCAGTCCTTGACTCAAATATTTTTGTATTCAACAAGTCATAGGATAATAGTCTCGTGGATATTTGGCGAGGTGGGGAGAAGTTATGGTGGAAAATTTATCTAATTGCGCAAGTTGATAGAAATCTTTTCTTTGTATTTTTTATGGCAGAAACACACTGGACATTAGGAAGACTGCTTAGCATTTTTAAGAAAAATTTGTCAGAACTTCATTACTCTAAAAGCAAAGATTTCATATGTAAGAGCACTAAAACCTTTGCTGGAACTGCAACTAACTAGCTCCAGCCACAGAAGAGTAAACGGATCACTGACCTAAGCCTACAGCATCCCCGAAGATGTCAATGAATAATTCGCAAAATGTATTCTTGGATCCAAATGCAAATCGGTTTCAAGTTAACATAATTAATGAAAGCCATGACAACAACGAAACATCCCAGGAGGATGCAGGCTCTGACCCACCACATTATGAAGAAACATCTTTTACTGATGAAGCACATAACAGACTGAGAATCAGTTACAGACCAGGAAAAAAAGAATTATACGACAATTTCCTTCAAAATGGGGAGAAAACAGAAGCTAGTTTACATCCCTATGATAGCCACACTAAAATGTATTATCTACAAACTTTTGGCCATAACACAGTGGACCCAGTTCCAAAAATTGATTATTATAGAAACACTGGCAGTGTCAGTGGGAATAAGCTCAGCAGACCAAGCTTATTAGAAATTCATGAACAACTGGCAAAGGTAAGTGGAAAGGAAAGATACAAATTTTCTCTATTCCATTTCCAGGCTGTTAATTCTGTGTATTAATATGAGAAAGTCCTTAAATTCATGGACCTTGCCCAAAAGAGAAAGTACTAGTAATCACTAACCGTATTTCCTTTGGTAGCTGCAGTATATTTTCTGCCCTGTATACTGCTCAGAGCAAAGATTTTCATTAAAAGCTGATAGTAATATACTTGATTAGCAGAAAACCATAAAAGTATATATACTTCATATAAAAGTATAAAACTTCTGAATCTCGTTTCACTTAAGAGTTACAACAGCAAATGATGAATATCAATTCATAATTTAACCAAGCTACTTAATTCACACTTACTCTAAACTTGAATTTAACTTCAATGCATAGCTTTCATAGATCTCTCTGTTACATTCATTAATATAGATAAGTATTATAATAAAGATTATGTGCAATAAATGCAATTCCACCTAATCAGAAATCCAAAGTGCTACCCATTTATTGCTGTAACGAACCACTCAAACAGTACGAAAGAGTCCAGAACAAGGGTGTTGAGGTCGAAAGTGTTTGCTCAGAAGAGGGATAGTATACAACAGTTTTCAGGTAATGATTCGGTGACTGAACTTAGGCCTTCATACTCATTATACCAATGATTTGGACAGAATCTGATGAGCCTTTTGAGTTACTATATAGAAAGCAATTACGGAGGAATAATTTGGCTAAATTCCTCCTAATCTATCACGCAGAGGAGCTCTTTAGACCTTGCTCATGTAAGAGATGGGACTATATCCCTGTAAGATACTCATACAGACAGAACAACTGAATAGGATACAACTGGCTGACCCAGATTTTCTAGGGCTGTTTGTCCTCTTCCCTTCTGAGAGGATCTACTTTTGGTTAATACAATGTAGGAGGTTACTATTGATACATATGACCAAAGGATTTTATGGAAAAAAATTCCCCTTAGCAGACTCCTCCTGTTAGCTCTTTTTTTTACCCCCACATAGGCACTATGGTAAATGAATAATGAAATAACAAAACATGCCCTTTATCATGATAATGCTAATTTTTTTCACTTTTGTCATATAACTCCTTGTCAGAAGAATATACGTTGGTCAGGTATAGTATTTTGGGGTTTGCACATTCAAAACTTCCACAGGAAAGAATCTGAGAAGTTGGTAGTCTTAAATACCAGATTTTCACTAACTTCTGTGTTACTGCCTCAGATAGGTGGCCAGGTGAATTTTGCTGTCTATTCACCTATATAGATCTTCTAAGGCTTGATTTCCTTATGTTGAAGAATCACCTCCACGCAAAGTAAATAGTGCGGAAAGTTGTAATGAGAACTTTCAGAGACAAGAACAACTAGATTAAGCACTTTGAAATAGCTACACTATTAAAAAACCTACTGCAAAACATTAGTGGAATAATATGATACTCTACTGACTTCAGTAAAATTAGACTCTTTCCCCTTAAGCCAGAATACCCAAGTTCTCTATAAAAAGCAGAGCTGAGACAAGATATATCTACTTATAGAATTAAAATTAAACCTTTTTTGAGGTTCTTAACTGCGGACTTAGCAGAACAAGACTGAAATGACAGAGACCACCTCCATAGTCAAACTAAAATTGTTAATGTGCAGCAAAAATCCCTATTCATTTTCTGTGTTGGGCAATAATGAAAAGAGAAATCTCCAGAGAAAACATGCTCTCATCACCATTCCATTCAGTTTTACATACTTCTGAGGTCTGAATAATTTGGACAAGCATTTGATTTGTGGATGCTGGACTAGACCTTGTTCAAACACCAGTTTGCTGGAGATGCACCTGTCCTAAGGAGGATTAATATAAACTAATGAAATAATTTTTTTTTTTTTTTAAAAAAAAGGGCATTAGGAAATTAGGACTTAATTTTTTAGGATCTTACTAGGGCAACTTTATAGTTTTGGTTTGACTCATTTAAATAAAGGTTTCCACATACCTGCATAAAATGACTTACATAGAAAGGAGAAACAGGTTACCTGGGTAATAATTTATTTCCAAAAATGAACGCAAAGTGGATGTGAAAGGGGCAGAATATTAATTTGGTAGCCGCTCTCATTTGCAGATGTGTAAGCTGCTACTCAAGGAACTAAACACGTTTCCATGCCCAGAAAAAAACCTTCCTCTTACAGAAATAATTTACTTTGATAGTGGACAGAGAGGAGAAAAATAGCATAATTTGGCTTTGAACATAATGCTGAATGAACTTTAGCATATTAAGGGATTTTTGGTTTTGACCATTAGCAGAATATTCAGGCTTTTTGCTGTTGCATCTTGCAATGGTTAGTGTATTTAAAAAAATATTAGATAAATTTGTTTAGGGTTTTTTAAGGCTTTCACTTAGAAAAAATTAAAAAGAAGGCAGATTACATCCGAGAATAAAATGAAGGGAAAATTGCTTCAGAGATTGGAACTGCTAGGGAAAAGAAAAAAGCATCACCTAGCTTGATCATTCCCAGACTTTTTCCAGCATCCAGTTTACAGAAGGATAATCTTATGCCCCTCAAAAGAGTAAGGTGAATGTCAGAGGTAATGGGACTTTTTGTTACACTGGCAACCTGCTGTGTCCTTATGTGAGCTGCAGCCCTGGTCTGGGAACCACTAACCACAGCACTGGAACAAACGACCCACCATTAGCATGGCTGGAATCCATTCCTGGCTGTTGCATGGACTCACTTTGTGACCTTGGACAAATCACTTCAGTCTACAGAGTTTATTCTGAAGAATAAACAGACACGAGGTCACCAAATAGTAGATTAGTAAGGAAAGGGAATTAAGATGGTATGAAAACACTGAGCTCCTATCAGGAGGTAAAAGCAGCATGTGCAGCTGGACGGGGTGCCTATCCACTAGCCCCAGCGTGCAGCAGGCTCTCCAGCCACCGCTCAGGAGGGGATGAAATGCCACACTAAGTGAGTAAGGGGCTAGACTAATAGCCTAAGACACAGTTCTGGAGAAAATGTTGTATTCCTTTTTTCTTTAACACTAAAATCTGGATTTATGACACCATACCCCAAGGCAATCCCGCCCCTCTCACCCCCAGGTTTTGTGAAACTCAAATTGTTGAAGACAACTGTCATGTCAAAGCCCTTTGCCAGGTTCTGATAAGAAGTGACATATGTTTTGACTTCAGATTTCTAAACATCACAAAAGCATTCCCATTGTGCTTTGATGCTGGTCTTAACATCAGAAGATAAATATTAATATTTAATACACTTTTTAAATATGTAATTTTTCAAATGTCAGAATGTAAGGCAGGCTGAAAAGAACTTCAAATATCTAGTTTCCACACTGCTGGAGTCAAATGTGTGTCATCTTTTAGCAAGATGTGTCAGGTTTTGCACACATTAAGGCACAAAATGCCAATTAAATCCCTTAAAAAAATAGTTTAAGTGATATTTCACTGCTGATGGCTGGTGATAATTACTCAGGCTTAATATTTACCCTACATAAGAAATCATCTAACCTTTTTTCATCTTGGCTATTTTCCACACTTGTTATGAAGACATGATGAGCTCATCATCTTTATCCCCAGGAGATATGAATTCTAAACTGTTCTGAAACAAGAAAAGGAAAAAGTTTGGTTTTTTTTTTTTTTCTAAAAGCAGTTGACTTTTTATTCTGGTAGCTTTTAAAAATGTTCCGTCACTTTTATTCCACATCCTTAATGCATGAGTAGCACAGGTACAGCCGCTTGGTAAATAACCAGTCATTCACTAAAGCACACCAATTTAAAATGCATTTATGGAAGGTTTAAGGCTATAATTTATGATAATAGCATAGAGAGCACAAATTAATTCAGAGTATACAGGAAACAACTTGTTTCAAGTACAAAGACCAAACCCTTGTGTTGTTTTTTTTTATTTGAAACTTTAACCACTGTAGCAAAAACCCTTATATTCTTCTCCTAATCTTCCTTAACTCACTTTAATAATTTACTGTATTTAAAAAAAATACATCCCTTATTATTTTAAGGTAAGAATTGTCAAAATTATCTAAGTAGCTCAGGAGCTCACAGACTTTCAATAGATCTTGTATTCCCATTTCACTTAGGGCCAAAAGGGCCACAGGCACCAAGTTTAATCCATGTTGAAATGTATTATCCCACCACTTATTTCTCATTTGTGAGCACAAACTTGGATTTATTGTCAAAGGTATTCTATAACTTTGCATTATAGTGGCTAGAGCCACCCTCTATGAGGGGGAGGTCAAACATTAGCATAAACATCATATATAGTTGGTCTTTATGTCTGTTTTGGTTTTGTTTGTTGGGCCTTTTTTTTGAGTCCACTGCTAAAACACAGAAACAGCTTTGAAGCTTAGGCAAGATGAAAAAACTTCATGTATTCCACAGAATCACAGATATAGCCCCTCATTGACCTGTTCAGTTAATCTGGAAATACTTTCATCCCTCTCCAAACCCTGAAAGCATCTTGATTCCTCTCCAGAAGTGACAAACTCTCCTGACCCTATGCCAGGCTATGACAAGGTACATGGTCTTTCCTGAAGGTGTTTGCAGAGGACCAGACAACACCTAGCAATAGTTAACCTAATGTCAACTCCTTGCAAAAACAGTCAGAACTTTATATATAAAAAAAATAAAATTAAAAGAAAACAAAGCAGCAGTGATGAGTACAAACTTCAGTACCGTGACTAATTCCTATTCAAGCCAAAAGAAACACACCATGATGCTAAATTGCCTCAATGATTTTGGGACAGAGGAGCTGAAGAGATAAAATACAGATTTGTGTCTAACTGGATGTGAACAATTTAAAATTCTGGGCTATTTATTCTGTTTACAAACATGGCAATTCTTAATCCTCCTATCTACTATAGTTTTACCAGAGGTGGCTAAATCACAGAAAGGATTAGTCATTTACTGCATTATTTACTACATTTCACTGGTATTTCTCTAACTGTTCTCAAAATATGTTACCCATTTGCTGCTGCAATTATGTTTGTACTTTATTCCTCAGAAAACACCAGAGTTCATCAGATAACGTTGCCATACAGAACTCAGCTACGCTGTCTTTCACCAGTGAGCAATTATCCCTGTTTCTACACTTAACATTATTCATAAATTGTTGAAGCAGTACGTAGAGGCCAACCACAAGCCCCTCATTATGTCCGGTGCTGTACTAACATATCAACACAATATGTATGTTGAATACAGTTTACAATAACAAAGAAATAATATCAGATAATAATGTTTTTACTCTGCGTAAGCAATTCTTTCATCTTTTCTTGCTGTTAGCAAGCCCACCTGCTGATGCCTGGCGCAAGCAGAATATTGCACTCTACTGCAGAGATAGTAAAACCTGATCTCGAGGACTCCTGAGTTCCATTATTCCGTGTCTCTCTCACATAGCCAGGTGTCTTCTGCTTGGCACAAAAACATATTTGTTTTCTGTGTGATCCTTCAGAACATAGCTGTGAGCACCGGCTCAGCTGAAAGAGTGGCTAATGGAGAAAGCACTGCTGGAGATGAGACAGCAGCCAGCAAGGAAGAAGAAAACAAAACAGGACTTGTCAAGTTCGGATGGGTGAAGGGTGTACTGGTGAGAAACTTATCTTCATTTCTACAATTTAAAAGAAAAAAATCTTTAAGATTTGTTCTGCAACACTAACGTCTTTTAGAAGTAAGAGAGGGAGGCAAACTTAAGAGATGTTTAGGGTGCTTTTCAAAAACCTGCAATATACAGGTCACTCTGCTGGTTGTTAACATTACTTTCAATGTTGTACTAATGCGGTATTTTTTGTTTAAAACCTAGGTAAGATGTATGCTTAATATTTGGGGTGTGATGCTTTTTATTCGACTTTCCTGGATTGTAGGTCAAGCAGGAATTGGTATGTATCTTATTTAATATAATTTTTAACAGTGAAAGGGATAAAGAGGATAAACTATACATGATCATGATTAATATATAATCTGAGATGTGCATTTGCATGTTGAACTAAATAATGTTTTCAAATGCTTGCCAGGGTAAAAGATGTTAATCCTCCAAACTATTGGAATTTTCCAGACTTGCAGCCAAATTACTGCTTAGAGGCATAGATCTGTTAACTATGCATATGATCATCACATTTGAATATTTCTAAGCTTTGGTGAAATTTGTATTTAGATCCTGTAGCAGATGTAAATTGCATGACTCGGGCCAATTTCTAATATGTGTGTAGAGAGTTAACCTTTAAGAGTTCACACTTTGCTTATCTGTGAATCCCAAACCTTATCATCTACATATTAAAAACAACGTTTCTTCACACTTCTCTGCAAAGATGAAAACAGAACTGGAAGGTCTCATCTCATCAGGTTTTTGTTATTTTTAACTCTAGAACAGCACTAGATACTAGTGTACTATGAAAAAAAGCTTCAAAAACTCTGCTGCAGCTTTCATATAAATTAACTAAGTACTCTTCCTTCTGTGCAGTATCTTTGCTTCTTCATTGCTCAATTTAATCAGTCCAAATCCCAGGTCCCAGGGAGACTGGGCCCCGAGGTCTCTGTCCAGCATGTCATTGAGTGTTCAATGAAACCAGTGAAAGAGAAAAGGACCCACAACATTGCAAGAAGCTCCAGCAACTAGCAGCAGCTCAGTAAGATGCAATGTTACCAGTAGCTGTTGTGTGCTACAACTTCCTTTTTAGAGCTGCTGCTGCTTCGGTGAAACACAGAAACATGAACTGCGATGGCAGCGTCCTTTTGTGTTACATGATCACGCAGTCTTGAGTACTAGGGCCCTGATCTTTGACTGGCACCCAGATGTCATAAAAAACAGCAATCCAAAGGATGGATGGCAAGTATTCCAGTTCAGATTCTTGCAGAATGGAAATACTAAGTAGACATGAGCTGGAGTTCAAACTCTGGCCTCAGGGCATCAACTCTCCTGATCTTGGATAAATCTCAGTGCTCAAATTCAGAGTGAATATAAATATCATTCATTTCCTTCTTAATGGAAGTAAAATGAAACACCAAATGAAAAAATGTCCAAAATTTTGCTTAGTTGAAATCTCATTTCCAACAAAATATAGTAACTTCACAGAGCACTTGAGCAAGGCTGAGCATTTAAAAAAAAAAAAAAAAAAAAAAAAAGAAAGAGAAACAAATGAAAAGCTTATTAAGAAAAAAGTCCAGCCACAAACTTACAGAGACACAGGTAGAAAAAAAAACCCAAACAATAAAAGTTCCAGAACTAAGCGGAAGAACTTTACTACTTTTGCAGTGCTCCATGCATGGCTCTAGCACTGTGCCTGACAAAGGGGTGCTTGTGGATTTTATGATGCATACCAAATGAGAACGTACAGCCCAGGGCACTCATAAGTATATGCCTTGCCATGAAAATTCTGCATTTTAATATCGCCAAGACTTTGCTCTGGGGTTTCATGCAAAATTAGTTTTTAAGGGCAGTTTAGTAACTTATTGAGATCATCAAGAAGTATTACTTTGTTTTGAGGTGTGAGAATAGCCATAGGCAAGAGTAATTCATTTTAGAACAACTTACTTCGCAGCCATATGCCTGGTTTTCAATCTAAACTTTAATCAGATTTTAACATTAATTTTCACCAAAGCCTTTCTGCTTTGATATTTAATTTTGCCACTTTAATTCACTGATAAGCAGACCCTTCTGTCTTATGCTATATGGCTTTGCTGTTGCATTTTAAAATTGTGTGCCTGATGTAAGGACGTTAGTTTTACTTCTGAAAATGAGACATCAAATCCATTTGAATAATTTTTCAATGCATTTTCTGAGTGTCTTATAAGCAATAAGCTTTAAGTCCCTAGCCAAACTGGTTAAGGAGAACAGTGATAGAAGCTCATCATCACCGAGGCTTGGGGATTTCACTGGGTACGGCTACAAAAACGGAAACTAAATGAATCAGTTAAACCACCATCTGGGCACCATTTATATCCCCATCATTAGAGGGCAAGAGAGAAAACCCAATTACTTCCATAACCTGATAGGCTGTCTTGGGCAAAAGCTCTTACAAGGGAAAAAAAAATAACGTTCCACCCAGGTTCTCTGCTTATCATCAGCTGGGAAAAAAGGCACAGTATCATCCTGACAAAGTTCCAGGTCCAAACATAGTCTGATCTTTCCAGCTAACATCTAGGGACTCTCTGAAATCTGTATCTGTACCTATACATGGAGTGGTTAGCCAAAGGCATGGAAAAACACCAAGTTCATGCTAAATGAAAATCTGGTCCCTAGTATGACATTTATGTCAATTAACAAGCAGATATTATTCATCAAATTATCAAAATATGTGACCCTATTTACCATATACATTTTAACAACATGAATTGTGAACTGCAATAGAAATATTGCTATAAGCAGTGTATAATCTTCAGTTCCACTTATTATCACAGACTCACAAAACGGTTAGAGTTGGAAGGGGCCCTAAAGATCATCGAGTTCCAACCCACCTGCCATGGTCAGGGACACCTCCCACTAGAGCAGGTTGCTCAAAGCCCCATCCAGCCTGGCCTTGAACACCTTCTGGGACAAGGGATCCACAACTGCTCTGGGCAACCTGTTCCAGTGCCTCTCACCACCCTCACAGGAAAGAATTTCTTCATAATATCTGATCTAAAACACCCCTCTTTCAGTTTCAAACCATTGCCCCTCATCCTATCACTATATTCCCTGATGAAGAGTCCCTCTCCATCTCTCCTGTAGGCCCATCTTGGGTACTAGAAGACCATTATAAGGTCTCCCAAGAGCCTTCTCTTCTCCAGGCTGAATAACCCAAACTCTCAGCCTGTCTTCATAGGAGAGGTGCTCCAGCCCTCTGATCATTTTCATTGCTATCTGCTGGAGCCGTTCCAACAGCTCCATGTCCTTCCTGTGTTGAGGACTCCAGAACTGGACACACAGTACCCCAGGTGGAGTCTCATGAGAGCACAGTAGTGGGGGAAAATCATCTACCTTGACCTGTTGGCCACACAGGTCTATGCAGCCATCCAGCCAGTTCCTTATCCCTCCCCCAGTGCATAAGCGTTAGCAAGTCCAGCTAAAACAAAGAACTGATTCCATGTTTGGCACCAAACTAGAATTGTTTCTTCTTTTCTCCAGCCCCCACCCCTGCCCCCCCCCAATTTGTTTTTCCCTGCTCTCATAGACAGAAATGGGAATAGAAGCAATAAAGCTGAGAGAAAAATGTGATTTTATTTCTTCATCTGACTTGAAACAAGAAAGTATTCTGGAACCAGAGAGCCAAACTCTTCTTAACAGTGCCAGAAAACAGATCAGAAACAATGGCCACAAATGTAGCTTGGGTGGTCCAGTTTATACACAAAGAAATCCTTTTTCACTGGGCAGGTAGCCTAGCCCTGGGAACATGCAATCTTTGTCCATGGAGGTTTTCAAGACCCAGCTAGCCAAAGCCATCACCAATTTAATCCTGTGTTGGCAACAGATCTACTATGACTGGGGTGCTGAGTTACAGACCTTCAGAAGTCACTTCAAACGAATGTTTCTAGGATTCTAATCATACTTGGCACCTCCTACTCATATAGTTTCTAGCACAGCTTCACAAAGTTAACAGAAACCTGATCATACAGCCAAAGATTGGAAACACTTAGATTTCAGAGTCTTACCCAAACTGAAACCCAGTTCACCTACAACTAACCACCAATCACTGATCTTCATATGTTTGATTATTTCTGCTTAGTTATACAATTTTGTGATATCAGCTGAAAATAAAAGAAGATTCTAAGATTATGCATTACAGGTCACCTGTAAAAGTAAACAGCATCTAAAAAGCAGTATTTCCTTTCTCAAATGTTTTGCTTGTGTGAGAGTAAAACTACTTTTTGCAGGGAAAGAGGCAGATGAGGAGAGAGTCAGGAAGCACAGCAGTTGATAGTTTGGCCAATAAGAATATAGAAGGCTTGCACTCAGAAATTTTCTCTCTACCTGACAGACTCTTTGTCTTGGTGCATTACGAAATTATACAGTCAGTCTTTCTCTGATTCAATATTTAATTAACTGATGAAAGACAGCAGCATTCTTACAAGAGCTCTGGTTAATGTATCAATCTCTTCACTTAAACAGCCAGGATGTATATTAAAAGACAGATATAAGCACCCATGCCAAGGGATATCTGTTTGCTCATTTCCTCCAGCTTTTGAAAATCATGAGAGCTTCTGGTTAGGGTTCTCCTATCAGAAAGAATCACTGCTTAAAGATTGATGGAAATAATTTACTACTATGACATGGACTCCTTGGAAATGTTCTGCAAACTGCAAGTGGTCAACAAACCATCTTTTCAGTTTATGGCTCTGATTCTGGCCTGAAAATTCAATTTAAAGAGAGAATGATTTGTAGGAATCATGGAACATGAGTAAAATATTTTATCTTCTTATTACTGACAGGTCTTGGAGTAATCATAATTCTTCTCGCCACGATGGTAACCTCAATTACTGGGTTGTCAACTTCCGCAATAGCAACTAATGGGTTTGTCCGTGGAGGTAAAAATCTTAGGGTTACTAATGCTTTCAAGCCCCAAAAGATCTTTATGTATTATTTTCACGCAAGGCAAACCAGAGGAATGATAAACCAAATGGTACATCTAAGGAAACTGGAAGGTAACAATTCTAGCCACTTTTAATCATGATTTATGGCATGTTTGAATTATCACTTTTAGTAAATCCCAGATTTCAGTTCAGTCTGTGAAGTACATTTCAGATGTTCCTGCTGACTGCTGAGCAAGGGATGGCTTCTGGCTTTTCATGGAGTTATTCTGTTACATTTCAGCACATCTTTCTTATTCAGATCATTCCAGGTTGGACATCCTTGGATAAACTGAGCATGAGGCATCTCTTTCTCTCATTTTACAGACTCGTGCAGATCAGTGGATATCTTCAACTTAATACCGTCTTTGTAAAACTCCTTCCGTTTCAGCCACTTCTTGGAAGATGAGTAAATAACTTTGCTGGAAAAGTGTATGTCAGGTATTTTGTGAAACAAAATTTTAGTGCATTTCAGAGCCTTAAAGTTATAACTGGTCTGGTCTAACCTCTGTGGAAAATGGCAAGTTCTTACTACATCATTTAAGCAGAACAGGTATTTGAATGCACTTGAATATACTTTCTTTTTCGGATCTTTCAGGTCTTGGAATCATAGTTATTGGTCTGAGTGTAGTAGTAACAACATTAACAGGTATCTCCATGTCTGCCATTTGCACTAACGGAGTAGTAAGAGGAGGTAAGTAAATGTGATCTGATGAAAAATACAAAAATCTGCGGATTCACATTAGAAAAAAAAAAAAAAGAAGGAACTGAAATAACTGTGTTATAAGCCAAGCAATAATAAATAAAGATATTTAGAGTGATCTCTCTCAGTGGATCAACAGTAAATTAAAATGTGTATAATCTTGAACGCCTCCTGATAATAAATACTAAGTGCCAGTAAAAATAAATATTTAACTGACAAAGTTATATGCTCCATCTATGGTGATATGCAAAAAAGATTAAAAGATTCACTGCATCACTATGCAGGAGCTTTGACAATGCACCACATGGCATGATCTTCCATGCTAATGTTGAAATAGATCCAAGTGAGTTAGAACGTGTCTGGAAGGGAGGTTCTCTCTGTTCTGTGTTACTGTATTATGTATCACAAAAAAAAATTATTCGAAGGTCCAGTTTTGCATGCTAATAGGCCCTAGAAAGATTTCTGCAAAAGAAACGCATGTTGAGAAGTCCAAAGGCAGAAGCAGTACAAAGCACATTCCATTTTTTTATCAGTTTTTTATCTTAATATAAGGCAAATATTGATCGTGTTTGTTAGGCTAAAAGCAGAGATTCCTGCTGTTATTATTTATGTGAGAAAAATGAGCAAAACCTGAGCATTTAGTTGTGCTGAAATAACAATCATCTCTATCTGTAGGTGGAGCATACTATCTTATCTCAAGAAGTCTAGGCCCAGAGTTTGGTGGATCGATAGGACTTATTTTTGCTTTTGCAAATGCAGTGGCAGTTGCCATGTACGTAGTTGGATTTGCTGAAACAGTTGTAGAACTTCTTAAGGTAAATGTAGATGTTTCATATATATGATTAAATGGTTTTGTTTTGTGGGGGGCTTGGTTTTGTTTTGGGATCTTTTTTTGTTTGATTTTTTTGTATAAACATTTGCTTAAATGGTGACACCTTTTAGTTGAAGCCTAAGAGACATCTTCAGCAGGGACGAAGCTGGCCTGTCTAAATGTGCCATAGAGTGTTTCTCCATTATTTCTACATTATGAATACATTTCATACATTTCTTAACAAGAATCTCAAAATCAGAAAAGGAACTAATAATCAGAAAAGGAAATCTAATTAGACAGCCAAATAACCCCAACTACAAAGAGCCAGCTGGAACATGAAATACAAAACCCTGGTCTCGCAAATCTCTGAAACCTTAACAGCTCACTGCTTCCTATTTCACCTTGTTACCTGATCCCACCAGTTGGGCATAGAAAGACTGGTTGTAATAACATTTCTTACTGCTTTCAGGAGAGTGATACACTGATGGTAGATGAGTCCAATGACATCCGAATAATAGGTACCATAACGGTTGTATGTCTTCTCGGCATCTCTGTTGCTGGCATGGAATGGGAAGCCAAGGTAAACCTTTAAAAGAACATTAAGAGCAAGCAGTATATTAGACTAGCGTACAGCATTTTGTGTGAAGAATGCTATAAAACGGGTGCAATTTTCAAAAGCACTGTTTCAGTTTACACTTAATGTTTCTAAAAGAAATAGCAGTTTAATCATTACATTCAATGAAAGTACAATTACTCCATGCTCTTCCTTGAACATATGTTTAAGAGAGAACAGGAAGTTTGTGTTCTGCAGACAACTTGATTATATTGATTTCTATAATTCATGGCATCATTTAAAGCCTTGGGTAGGTGTCCTTTTTGCCCTTATTTTTGATGCAGCTTGACAGAATAAACAGTAGTAAAAACAATGTACGGTTTTATCGCTCTACTCTCTCAAGCCCTACTCAGCAGAAGAGCTCTATTTGCCATCCATTTCTTAATCTCTAATGATTTCTGTTATTTCTTCACCTGTAAAAAGAAATTCAAAATGGAAATTCAAATGAAAATACTTTAGAGGATAGAATACAGCTTATTTTTACATTCTGCTGAGACTAGAACTACTTGTAAAAGTCATCAGAAAAACAATTAGATATTATAACCCTTGAAGTGACAAGATACTGCAGCTAAACAAAATTTATAACAATATAAAAATGTCTTATACTTTATATTAATGTATTAACTGTTTCAGTTTGCCTTTTCTTGGAAAGAAACTAACATAAAATGAAATTATAACTATATATTTAATAACACCCATAGTAAAAACTATCTACTGTTGTCATTAGCTGATTCGGTTATTTTGACTCCTGTCATTTTCACAAACTACAGAAATTAGTAATCTGTCACAGGGAATACATACAGATAACTTACTATATAGCTGTCTCCACAGTTGATGCAAATTAAAATCATCAGGCAAATATTTTTGTTTCTATTGACAGGCTCAAGTTATTCTTCTAATTGTTCTCCTTATTGCTATTGCAAACTTCTTTATTGGGACAGTCATTCCTACCAACAACGAAAAGAAGGCAAGAGGCTTTTTTAATTATGAAGGCAAGTAACCTTGCTATCTATCATAAAACAGTGTTTGCATTCTTTTTGGTTTCATACTGAGTTAAGGATTCCACTGGAAAAGGTCACAAGATCAAGATCTTCTGCCCGAGTTTAAGTAAGCTTGCAAACCGAGGGAATTTATTTCATCTTTAATTTTGAGTCTGTCTCTCTGCTGCTGAACCTGACAGCACAGTTATCTGCAGCTTGAGTCATTTATATATCAGCAGAGCACAGACAAACTTTTACAGAGCTAGTGCTGTAGTGACACTCCTGTCACTTCAATATGGATGTGTAGCTCTGAGATGCAGGCAAGCACATCCTTCTGGGGACCAGACTAAGGAAATCAAATTCACTTTGCTTATGATATGAGACAGTCAAACCCAGTTGTCCAGATGTGAAAGACCAGCTTATTCACCTCCCACATTAAGTAACTTTGGAATCAAATCCTGGTGGTGTGTTTCATTTTCACCTATATTTGCAGCATCAATATTTGCAGAAAACTTTGGACCAGATTTCAGAAGTGGAGAAGGATTTTTCTCGGTGTTTGCCATTTTTTTCCCAGCTGCCACTGGCATTCTTGCAGGAGCCAATATCTCAGGAGATCTGAAAGTACGTACTTCATTAACTTCATAATACTAGCAAAACCTTATGAATCAACACTGCATTGTTTTAAATCATGTCTCATTTTGAGAAGCAAAGCTCTCGCTTTTAAGTACCTGCTTTATTATTTAAAAACATCAGTTCAAATTTTCTCTCATAATGTGTTATGGCTATTTCCATAAATTACTGCATTCGATTTGGGTCGCTATTTCATTTAAAAGCATGTTTCAATAACCTGTAATAACATATCATTAATGAGCCATTAGCAGCACACAACGTAAGAAAAATTACATGTGTATCTATTGGCACTCTTCTCACTCTAACACCATCCTAAAAACCATACCTGTAAAACTTATGTTTGTACTCACAAGAATCGGTGGAGACCAGTTTTTTCTACTCGGGGTCATAGCAAGGGCAGAGCAAACAGAGAATGTAATGAAAGCAAGTATGTCCCAATCCCGTGTCACTACTGCTGCTCAAAGGAAAAGCTGCAGGTTTGCAGCTGTGATAGCAGCAAGGAGTCTGAAGAGAAAGGAAAAGGAGGTCCAAGGGTGCCCAGTTGTCTCACTGTGGCAATTCTGTCAGGTCCCCACTGTCCTCTTGCAGCTGTACAAGATGGTATTTCCAGTATCTAAACATACTGATAAATTAGAGACAGGGATTCAGTCCAAACTTTGAGTGCCCTCTAGTTTTCATTAATTTGCACAGAGTATTTAATGCAAAGAGTGTTTAAAGCTAAATGTAAAGATGAAGTAATTCACAACTCAGTAAAGCATTTGGTAAAACATCCCTAGTAAATGTGGAGCAATGTAATACTTTATAATACTAGAAGAAATTCAGAAATGCGTCAGGGATATCCATAACTCAAATCTTGCTATCTAATACTAAAAAATAACAACAAAAAAACCACACACCCACAATAAACCACAACCAACTCACATAACAAAAAAGAAATAAAAAAGTCATCAAAAAGATGTGGCTCACACCTTCATAATGACAGCATGTCACATTAAGTTATTTGCCTTTAATATAGAGACCCATAGTCTCATATACCTTAAGAATTCAACCAAATGTCTGTTATTTCTGTATTGGCACAGTAGCAACAAGTTCAGCAGATCCTACCAGCCCTAACAGCTAGTTCTGTTTCCCTTCCTCACACTGAACTGCATGCCTCATCTCCTTTGTTTTCAGAGGACTGCTTTTCAAGCCAAGCACAAAGAGAAATATGTAGAAATTGAGCCACTAATAGCATCTATGAGATTCCATTTTTAATTAAAAAACCAAAAACTGTTGTACTTCTGCCCACGAGACTGAATTGGCTTCACACAATCTCCATCCTTTTATCAAACAAAAATAATTCTTTTGCCATATATGGTGCTTCTCTATACATTGCAGGCTCCCAAAGCAGCAGCACTTCTTTCATAAGCTATTTGAAAGAGTCTGAGCAGACCAAGGGAAGCCGTTATCTCATTGGCTCTTTGCATTTGTTTCAGTCTGGCAATAAGTGGATTTCTATAACCAAGTCCTCCAGGCAGATTCCCCACTGAGCATGTTTAGATGCGTTAGACGGGTCTAATTAAATTAAGCAGCCTCTCCAGAAATTTAAAAGACAAACTAAGAAGTATTTTAAAAATGCAAAGTCGACCAATCAAACTTTTAGAATTTGCTGCAAACATTTACGTATGTGATTCTGTAGTCGTTACACACTCAAGTAGTGCCCCAATCCAAAGCCCACTCACAGAAACAGCTAGTTGTCCTGGTGATATCTGTGAGTCTTGGAGAAGCCCCTAAAGTACTGGCATCATATTAAATATGCATTTAGTTATCGATAAAATTTAAAAGTAGTAAAGCTGTAAGAAGCTTTAATCCTAAAATTTAAGGTTACAGCATTTAAGATTGCAATATGATACTGCACAGAAACAGTGACCTAAAACATCAGGACTGTATAAGTTAGTATGATCTGAGGGCAAAGGGTCTAATGCAGCTGAAGTGACTTTGCAATTCTTTTTCAGCTCAATAAATCCTTACCTCGTTTAAAAATTACATTAATTATTTAAAAAGTTAAGTCATTCATCCATAAGAGTGTTTCATATCACTCTCTAAATCTGTACTTTGGGGGTTTTCCCATGCAACAAGCATAGTTATAAAAGTACAAAAGTGTGACTTAAACTGTATTCTACGTGTCTTTGACTTAAAAAAAACCATCGCTACACCAATTAGCGAAGACAATTCACAGAGTACTTCCTAGCTAAACAAACACACACTAAATGGTAAGGTTGATTAGTGTTAAAATCCGCATTAAAATGACAATGTATAATGCAGATGTTTGGACTGTTACTTGTAGTTGCATGATGAAAGTTGATATTGTTGTGAGCTGGTCTATAAGTAATAACCCAGCCTTATTAAATTATCTAAATTAAAAGTAAAAACAGTGAAAGGAAGTAGCCAATTGGGAGGACACAACTACAATTACTAGCTGCTAATCAGAGAAGTACTGCGTTCTGTACAGGGTGACTATCTGCATCTATCTTACCAGTTAACCAAAACTGGTCCAGTCTTGTCATCCACAGGAGTTTGATGGTTAGTTCAGTAACTGCTCTGCCACTACATCATTAAATGTTAAAATAAAGCCCATTGCAATGTAAAGGGTTTGGAGCTCCCAGAAATGTAGAGCTTGGGACCCTCCTGCTGCTATAAAGGTGACCTCTGCTCCCGCAGAATAGTCTTCTCTCTGTCCAGGACAGGAGCACTGCACCACAGCACTGCTTCACGCTCTGTCTGCTGGGACAGGAAATGTTGGTGCAGGTCTAAATGACAAAAAATGTACCTTCTAAAGTTATCTTCATATCCCGATGTGGCAGGACAAATCTAGCATGCAAATACAAGCAGAGTGCAGCACATGAGCTCACAGTGTTTTTTGGGTCACTGCTTTGTTTTAAGGATCCACAAAGTGCAATACCGAAAGGAACAATGCTGGCCATTCTGATTACAACAGTTGCGTACATTGCTGTTGCAGTATGTGTAGGTAAGTACAGAAACTCTGCGTCATGTCTTCATTTATACAGTTTAAAACGTTTGAAAGCCTGGTATGCATCATTGCTTTTTCATCCTGTGGATTTATTACATAGAGAGATAGTTGGTTTGATTTTACTGTATGTAAAAACAGTGGTGAAAAAAAGAGCAGCAATAAGCAGAAACAAAAGCCCTTGTTTGGCAGCTGGATTTTTGTGTAACTTGCACGGTTACTTTTCCGCTTGATTATTCAGTGACTGAGACCACTCACTTATAGTATATACAAACATAGTAAAGATTAAAGGAACCTCTCATTAATCTGCTGATCTTTTATTCCTCATTTACATTGAAATTTCACTTGGTTTCTACCTGCTGTCACTAGTCTTACTGAGCACTCATCAGTAACAGGGTAACACATTTTTGTATGTTACATGTCAAAGACAGAAAGCCTGTCTTAAAGAAGATGCCCTATGTAACTAGGAGGAGACCTGTACTGAAGCTACGGACTGTGTTGGAGGAGTATGTACAAAAAAACCTCTGTTCAAAAAAAGGATTTTTCTTTTTTCTATATTAATGGTACTGTAAGAAAGAGTGTTGTAAACGACAATTTTCCTTGTAAGCAAATACCTCAGTACTGCATGAAAGCCCCGTGGAGTGCTCCCTTTTCTAGGAGATGAATCTCAAGTCTTCTTGACTTTTGTAGTCCCTGCGCTTTATGCAAATGGCAGAATAATTGATTCAAGCTGCAGCTCAGGTTATTGCATTATTCGGATCTAAACTTCCCCTGCAATTAAAGTTGAAGTACTAATTCTTCACTTTCTGTTATAAATCTGTGTTAAGGCATTGTTCTCACAAGCAATAGCTACATTTCAACTTCAGACCCGTCTACTTTTTAGTGTAACACTTTTTATTTTCTGTTTGCATATTGCCTTACTAAATAGATAATGGTTACTTTGAGACACTCAGTAACAATGTTTTTGACATCTTTGAAGTTACCATATAAACTACATTTTGGCCACTAATGATGTTGAGATCAACACTCTAAGTTACTTTCATGTTTCTTCCCATTTCTGGTGGCAAACAAGAAAAGACACCATCAATATTAATAAAAATAATATAGGCAATTTCTCCCTTTTAAAGTTTTTCTCACCATATTAGTATCAGCAGAGTGATTACAATTTGAGCAACTGATAAAGCAATTATGTGTCCTTCTTGAACAAAAATAGTGTATGCCTAGACTCAAAACCCTCACCGACCTGCCTCCTTTGAACACAGGTACTTCTGGAAGTGGTCAGACAATATATTTCTGAGCCTGTCAATGTATTCTTGAACTCTGTTTCTGTATTCTCTTCTCAGTCCTCATTATTCAACTGGTGAATTATTTTAAAAGTACCAGAAGGAAGTATTTGCTTACAGACAACATGAGAGACTAAGCCATAATACAGGGAAGTAATCTCTGCCCAATGTAAAACACTGCTTTGGGATGAGACTAAGGTAGCAGCTGTACAAAATGTGTGCAAATTAAGAGTCAAAGTGTATCAAGAACGCTCTTCTGATGTCACAAGGAAGGAAAATAATAGTATGTCATTGTTTCCACAGCTTCATGTGTTGTACGAGATGCTACCGGGAGCGTCAATGATACAATTGTACCTGGGATGAGCTGTAATGGATCATCTGCCTGCAGTCTGGGCTATGATTTTTCCAGATGTGCAAGTCAGCCATGTGATTACGGGCTGATGAATAATTTTCAGGTTTTAATGAGATAATATGTATAATCATAAGCAATATGTGAAGACATAAGTACAAACATACAAAACCATTACTTGCTGTCAACTAACTGCAACAGGACATCCACATTTATCTAAAAAAAGTAAAAAGCTATAGGAATAATCCAAGGGATAAGTCCCCTGCCTTCCATATTACCTTCATACTGCCTTCCTAGCACTCCGGTAAGGTCTTTAATGCCTCCTTCAACAAGTACCAGTGCAGTATGTGCTGTAACATCTCCAAACTCAAAATCTAAACTTTGTAACAGAGACCTCAGGAATTCCCGTCAGATGAACTACTCAGCTCACTGCTCTTTACACACGAATGTGATTTTACCTCAGGGGTGCTGTGGTCACTGTTAAAGGTTTGTGCCACAGTACAAAAAACGGAGTTCTCACCTCTTGAAAAATAATAAAAAAAAAAAGAGTATCCAAAAACAGTCGAGTGAAAAATAAAGTGAGAAGTAAAGGGGTTTTTTTGCCAAGACCAGAGACCGCCTGCCATTTTTATTCTTCAAAATAAAGCTTAGGCAAAGCATCAAAGTAGAGCAGTTCTTCTGCAGCCTGACAGCCACGGCTCCCAGATGTCTGTTCAGCCCCAGTGCTTCACGGCCTGCGAGAGGAGCTCACCACCCACCTGCACTTGCTTTTTCAACTAGCCATTTGTAGTTTTTAAAGTCGCTTGCTTTTTTCCCAGCTGGCTCTGCTAAATGACAGGGTTGGGTAACCACTTTGAAAGAGACATGCTGTCCCTGTCACACACTACTTTTCCTTCCTTTCTCAACCATTTCCTACCCTCATTCCCACCTCAGTTCAGCTGCACAGACCCAGGGCAACCCTTAAAATCAGCGACCTCCCTGCAGCCATAAATACTTGCGTTACTTGCATTTATCTTTGCCAGACTGAAGTCAGAATTTGACAAATCTCCAGAATTAACTGTTTTCCTCCTGGAGTACTTCCTACACGTCAAAAAGCACCTGGTGATCATATCTGTGCACTTCATCTTTTGGCCTCCTTGTCTGGTGAGCCAGCACAGCCCCTCTGGGAGGGCGGAGGGAGGCCTGGCAGTAACCATCGTTACTGTTTGCAGCACGGCTGCTATGCCAGCACAACTAGGCATTTTCTCAGTTTTTTAACTCTATTAAATCATTAGGAAAAAGAAAACAACAAACCAACCATTGCAAACCAAAGAAAGCACATCCAAATACATTTGGTACTTTGGTTCTTTTTCCATCTATTGCCATTTTCTTTTCTTGCTACAAGCTGACTATTTACCCATCAAGTAGAGGCTGTTACTTACAGCAAACAGTTAAAAAAAGAGGGAGGTGAGAAAATTTCACTGAATACTCGTTTGCTTCAGCAGGCAGGTGCATACTTGTATAAAAATTTGGCTATGCCTCCACTGCTTTTTACTAAAACAGGAATAACGGTATCTTCCTACTTGGTCTGAGGCATATTGAATTTAGAACTGCAAAAAGCAGACAAACATAGAAACAGAGTTCTTAAATAGGTCTTTGATCAAAAACTGCATCCAAATGCAAGACTGACTATTCTTTCTTCCTTCTTCTTTTTCCCTGAAGGTGATGAGCATGGTGTCTGGATTTGGTCCTCTCATCACAGCTGGCATCTTTTCTGCTACTCTGTCATCAGCTCTAGCATCTCTTGTCAGCGCACCTAAAGTTTTCCAGGTAAAATTAAACATCCATTTCCTTATACTCTGTTTCACTTTAAAGATATACAATTTAGTTGAACTCTATGTGCCAAATGTGACACATATATTTAAACAGCACTGACACACGTGGGAGGAAGAGGCAGGGAAAACAGTATGTAGAATGTTTTCCAACAGAAACAGGCACATCTTATCACCCTGGTCCAAGGGTGATAGTGCTCTTTCGGTCAGAGCTCAGCTTTGCTGCAGGAGCAGGAGATACTCATGTGCCTGTTATAGATCACTTCAAGGCTACTTTCAGGACCACTCTTATCTCCTTACAGAAAGCCACCCTGTAAGCACAGGAGTGTCAGGAATACGCAGAAGCTCTCAGGACTGTAAGATTCAGATGCTGGCAGATGTGCTCAAACAGGCTCTCCAGAAGTTGGCTGAGGAGCAGAAATGTGGACAGAATGGGTACAGAAAGATAACCTGTACAACTTATACCAAGCCACTGATTCGTGCTTGTTTCCTCCAGTTTAGACTCTATTTAGCTGCTCAGTTAACTTTTAAAGCACCAAACAAGCATTAAATACCTGCAATTCTATTCTCCCACTATACAACATAGTAGGATATTGGCTCATCACCTTATTTGATTATTTACATGTCCAGCAGTATCTACTTGAATTACTACATTAGATTTATTTTTTGTTTAGGAAAAGCCTAGCAAGCTGTCGCTCAAAGGCAGTGAAATTCTGACACAAAAAATCACTGCCTAACTGAATTAAGTTCTGATTTGTCTACTAGGCTCTTTGCAAGGACAACGTCTACAAAGGGCTCCAATTCTTTGCCAAAGGATATGGAAAGAACAACGAGCCCATCAGGGGATATGTTCTCACTTTCGTGATTGCTATGGCATTCATTCTGATTGGTTTGTATATCGTTACTCAACTGCTATAGTGACATGTTTTGAAATTATATAAATCAGTATTTTAATGCTCTGATTACGGTGAGTAAAATTTTGAGGCAGGTAAGCTCTGACAAAAGCCCAAGCACACTCAAAGCCCTGGTAGAAATTCCATTATTCATAAAGAAGGCAATAAGAAAACATCAGAGACTCTAGTGACATCTCAATGCCACTACAGCCTCCTTTTCTAAGATGCGGTGTGGGTGCAATTCCTGTTCACTCCGCTGGAAGAGGGCAGTGCTTAGAACTATATCCAGTAATGCAAACAAAGCCACCAACTTTCAAAATAGTTTCCCAGTTTATATTGCATATAGCTCTGAGGTAATTCTGAGGTAATTAGGAAGCTTACTCTGCAAAGCCTTCCCCATAGTCAGCTCCAAAGCAAATCCCAGTTAGCCAGCATTGGTGGTAGAAATTCCCAGGTACTGTATTTAGGAGTGTAGGGATTTTAAAATTATTTTTTCCAAGATTTGAAATTCAAACTGTGTGACACTGAATAAATGGCAAGTTTAGTAGAGAGAATTCAGATTCCCATTTAAAAAGCAAAAAAGTATGTTTTAACCATAAATCTTTTGTGAAATACATCTGTCCTCTCAATTGTGTTTTTAAAATTTTGACATTTAAACCAGATATACACGATTAAGACCCAGTTTGTAGAATCACAGTATCAAGCATAACCTTGTATAGCACATAAAGTTATTAAAATCAGCATCAGCAAACACTACTTAATATGAATGAAGGTATACAAGGTGGCCTTAAATTAGTACCACAGAAAATACCAAAGCTCTCTCTGGATAACAAATTCAGACAGTGTCCAGGTTTAACACATAGTCAGGAAAAAGCTATCCAACAATCTAGGAAACTGGTGCCTATGTCTCACCTGTGCATGTGTGTCTTGCAGCTGAACTGAACACCATTGCTCCCATCATCTCCAATTTCTTCCTGGCTTCATACGCGTTGATTAATTTCTCCTGCTTTCATGCCTCATACGCAAAATCTCCAGGTGAGTCTGCATTCACGAGTGATTTAAATGTAAGCTTCATAGTCTGATCTCTGCAAGTTTTTGACTGTATGCAAGAGCAAGCTGCAGTACTTCTAACATATCTAAACTACATGATCTGAGGTTTTACCACTATCATTGAATATGATGACATTTTATTTATCTCTAAAAGATAAAATAATGGCTCTAGTCCTCCCATTTCCTACAGGACGAAAAAGACTTTGGTGGGGTCCACCAGAGCCGAAAAGCTCTGTCTCATTGTGGCTTTTTTCCCCTTCACTATCATACAATATGGGTGGATAAAAACCTATGCCAACTCTAGCCACATAAAGTAAGGAAGGTATAGTGGGGAGCTGTTACACCCTTCTCCTCCAAATCTACAGTGTCATTTACAGGAAAGTTCCTAAGAACAGTAATTTGTTTAGAAATGACAGTGCCTGGAAAGGAACACATTAGAACAACATCAGGTCCACTTAACAGCATCAGCAGTGGCTGGTAGCAGAATTGTAGGGTGAAGCGTAATGAGGTCCCGTTCAAGGGTAACTTGAGCCTCTCTCACCATTTGTGCAGCAATGGAACATGCTGGCTTTCAGGCTTGTGCATCACCACAGCAGAATAATTATCATCATCTTCATGAATGAAGGGGTGACACCTTAAGGACTGAAGTTAATCAGCTGAGCAACACTGGTTTTGGCACACAAGAAAGACAATTTCCTGCCGCTGTGAATCAATTATTCAATTCAAGGAGTGAGGAATACATTTGTGACTTCCAGTGTGAGGAAACTGCAGTAGTGACATAAATGCCTACATCAGCTTCCTTCCTATAGATCTGCATGGTGCCATTTGTTCAGAGGGCAGAAAAGATGAGTACTTCTGCTAATTACCCACACAGCTGAACAAATGCAGATCTGCTCTACGTGGCCTTGGAGCTGAGTAGAAATTACCTCCTCAGACTTGATGTGTGTGCATCTGACTCTACTCTGCCACCACTTAACATTTCACACAAAACTGCAGCCATTTTAATTTTCTCATTTCCTCTAGTTACTTTCTGCCAAACCACAGTGACAGATTTTAACTGCAAGGCTGCAGGACAGTAAACTTCTTCACAGCAAGACTTTCCCATTCCCTCATTACAAAGATGATCCAAGATAGAGCTGCTCAGCCTCTCCTTGTATCTTCTGTGTTTTTCCACTCTCCAAAGAGTCTGCTCTGTGGAACACCTGGCAGAGACCTACAAACCATGGAGGCTCACTGCTTGCCTCATCATTTTAATTGCTAGCAGGGGATGGATTTAGTACTGCAGCTGAAAAGCAGCAGGAATATCTTTTTAAAGTCAATTGCAAATTATTTTATTTTTCTGCAGTGAGGCCAGGCAACTTTTAAGTTTAAGACAGCTGCACGTATGGTACTGGGATAAACTCTCCTCTCAGCAAGCGTTTAGCTTGTATTAATAAGTTCTGTGTATATACATCAAAAGGACACGGTAGCCAATTACCTGGAGTTACAGGAAAATCTGTGTCTTGTTCCGAACCAGTGAGCTTTAGTTCAGCAAAAATACATATAAACAGAATGGTTACTCAAAGCCAGGCTGGACAAAGTAGTAGGAAAGGGTTTGTAGTAGCAGGCATGTAAGACCTGGTACTCTATACATACAGAAATCTGCATCAGCCAGCATCTGAAAGTATCTGTTGATACTCATAATGCCTAAGAATTTGCATGTATCACTTCCACCCCTTCCAACAGAGCCTGAAAAAAATTGCATGTGTTTGACTGCACAAAATCAATGGATCATCATTTGATCAATATATTGTATGCTCTTCCAATTTCCTCAATTCTCTTTAAACAGGTTGGAGACCTGCATTCAGGTATTATAACATGTGGGTGTCACTTTTTGGAGCCCTGTTGTGCTGTGCTGTCATGTTTGTCATCAACTGGTGGGCAGCTCTCATCACTTATGCCATTGAGCTCTTTCTATATATTTATGTAACATATAAAAAACCAGGTAAGACCACAAAACACTATTATTTTTGTGTATATGTTATGCAGTCAGACTGGATTTTACAGGAATTAATTCTGCTTACAGAATTAGATATTACTTATTCTCTAACACCTTTCTTTAGAGGAAAATTTAGTGCATCCCATTAAATCCCATTTTACATAATGCAGATTAAGATGATAGTCTGGTGGTTTTTTGCCTTTCTAACAAACCCTTCAAGTATAGTTGCAGGCTTTGTGTAAACACTTCAACACACCAGTCCCACCACGTTCTTAGCACATTTGGGCTTTTACTTGAGTATCACTCATTTCTTTTCTATCCACAAACAAAAACTTACCTGAATCTTAGCTGACTCATCTGGGGTCTTGGATCAAAATGCAAACCGATCATTCTTCAACACCTCCCTACAATTCCTCAGTAAATCAAGAAAGATGTGCACACTTTACTGCTGGAAAAAAACTCCTTAGTAACTCAGTAAATCGCAGGAGCTGGCCTCAGATATCTGTACATGAATACAACACCAGTATGAGACCGCAGAGTCTGGTTATTCACATCCAGGGCAAAACTAACCCAGGTCCAGATTTCAATGTTAATCATCTGAATTACTTCTGCAGTAGAAAAAAAATAACACAGATAAGAAAGGCAAGTTTCCTAACAAAAGATGTGCTTTCATTGGAGCTAGCTTGGAATAGCAACACCTGGTCTGAGCATGCATTATTCTGTTCCCTGTATACTGCTGTACTGTTGTTTGTTCTCTGCATCAGTGCTATCATACCCACTGGAGTGGTCTGCTTCTATTCCAGTAAATATCACGAACTGCAGGAGACTGCACTTGTTACAAGACAGCTGTCAAGAGCATTTGATGATTATAGTACTTACAGTACATACCCCTTACAGTACTTAAAGGGGGCCTACAGGAAAGATGGGGAGGGACTCTTTATCAGGGAGTGTAGCGATATATTCATAGGAGGAAGGGTAATGGTTTTAAACCAAAAAAAGTGTTGATTTAGATTAGATATCAGGAAGAAATTACTGTGAGGGTGGCTAGTCTCACCAGAACACGTTGCCCAGAGAAGTTGTGGATGCCCCATCCCTGGAGATGTTCTAGGCCATGTTGGATTGGGTTTTGAGTAACCTGGTCTAGTGGTGACTGTCCCTGCTCACAGCAGGTAGAATGAGATGAGGTTTTACAATTCTATGATTTCTACCCATTTTACCCTTTGACAGTGTCCTTGCTGCAAAGTAGCAGCTTAAAGCCTAGTTAAATTCCCCGAAGACACTGTACAAAAAGCTATCTCCCGCTCTCTAAAAGAATGACTTTTGTTCAGCACTTATTTACGAGCAATGGAAGGGTTCAGAAAAGACTAATATTACTCGGAAAAGAAGAGTTCTACACAAACCTCCACTTACTTGCACTAGGTAGGAGCTTTGTATCGTGGCGTACATGGACTTGATCTGCATTCATGGGTTCCTCAGTGTGGAAAGCTCTTCCTTATTTGTCTTTATCTTTGAAGCATGAGGGAATATACCCCCCTTTGGCTCACAGATAACATGACTGCTGACCTTTGCATAAAAAATATGGAAAAGCCTATGGTTTAATATGCATTATTTGTCTTTATTATATGCAGAAGTAAATTGGGGCTCTTCTACACAGGCTCTTTACTATATTAATGCCTTAGACAGTGCTCTGGCATTAACTACAGTGGAAGACCATGTGAAAAACTTCAGGTAAGATTTCCAGTCAGCAGTAGAATAACTAATTCTGAGTAAGTACGTTACCCAATTAAATACAACTTCTTTTTTCTTTCTAACAGACCCCAGTGCATAGCATTAACAGGAGCTCCTATGATCAGGCCCGCTCTGCTAGACATTACACATACTTTCACAAAGAACAATGGGCTGTGCATCTGTTGTGAAGTGTACACGGTAAGGTCAACTGAAAAAAATAAATCTGAAAATTCAGCACCAGTAGGTGCTGCAGATCTCCATTATACATTCCACTCTCACTCGGCACACAATGTTCCCATTGGTGCTGATGGGCATCTGTGCAGACCATGAGAGAAATTCGCACTGAGAATGAATTTTGTCATAAGTCTTGACAAGAAAGCTATCGGCTGATACAGAGCCTGCTGGGAAATGTCTCATTAAGATGCATTTCAGAGTTCAAATAGACAGACCAAAAAATGGCTGGAAAAAAATAATGCATTGCAAGGACACATTTTACTTTTTTTTTTTTTTTTAAATGGACACAGCAATGCTTAAAAAAACCCAACAAAACAAATAACCAAAGTTGAAGGATTATAGTGCAAGAGTCAAATTACCCAGACTCCATGTTCAGCTTCGTCACTGATTTGCAGTGCAAGGGGTTAGCAAGTATTTCATCTCTCTTTGCAGTGGTTTCTCCAAAATTATAACAATGCTAATTTGGAGGATAAACATGCTCTTCTGAGGTCTAAATAGAGCATGTATATTTCTAGTTATAAAACCACAGGAAATTATGTATCATAAAGGATGAAGATCTAGTCTCATCAGGACAGAACAAAAATAGATGGATTTGTAGTGTAGAGGAGAAAATGTATTTTAAATATTAGAATGACATTTTGAGAGGGAAAAAAAAACAGCTAATGGTACCAAATGAGGCTACAGAATCTAACTAATAGAGTCAGTCCAGGCAAGTTAGTATATTCTTCTACAAGAGTGTAAGAATAATTCATTTGACGCTGCCACATTGCAAAAAGGGAGTACAAAAATCTAGGTGTGATTCTTCCCACATCAAATGAATCTATAGAGAGTGAATGGTCCTAATTCTCTACTGTAATTATTGTTAGTTTTCCCACTGCATAGTATGCAGTAAGCATAGAATCAATCCAAACAAGATCCAGGAACTACACAGTTTAGTCCCAAAGTTGAGTTTCAGCAAGTTTTCTGAGTTTTTAGGCATGTTTCTCTAATATTAGTACTTTCCATGAAAAACTGAGATGTCATTCCTGTCTATACAGAAAACTAAGTCTATTTTGCTAGTGAAAGCATGTTTTTTTTTCTAAATTATTATTTCTTCAGTAATTTAAGCTAAATTTAATTTGGCTGATAATAAAAGTGTGGAAAGTGTGACACAATTAACCTTTTGTGATTTGCAAAATTGTGGTAAACAGTGAATGATAAAATTCCTAGGGAACATACTGAAGAGCAGCCAACAACAAATATCATACCAAACAGCCAAATTACTTCGCCATAAATGTAATGCCCAGTCAATTTTGCCTCAAAAGCTGATGTGTTGCTAGCTATGCATAGTTTTCAGACACTGTGTGAGACAGAAAGTCTGCCATTCCTTTTTCCCAAAGGACAGCAAGAAATTTTCCAGGAACATGTTGATACATATTTCAGAGGCATACATAAATATGGCAACTGAACATAAAGATGATTTTAAAAGTTATTTGTTTCTGAGGTTGTGGCTGTTGACTTGAACAATCTGTTTCTAGTAAAAAGGGCTATTCTGTGTTTACTCCCTGCCTTCACCTAAAATACTTTAACAAGGTTAGTCTTAATTCAGTCTGCAGATTCACTAGATTCCTTGTACAACTGCACAAACATTAACACCAATACAACAGAGGAGCAAGGAAGGACACAGGTTGTCATCTGATAGAAGGGTGGGACTGTCCACTTGGCCAGCAGAAACATATTGTGCAAGGATAGTTGTGAAACTATCCTCAGGTACACTCCTTGGAGAAACTGGGAAAAAGGGCAAGAGTATTTTTTTCTCCTCTCCTTACCCACAAGGGAACTTCAATCTTATTTTTCAGTTTACTATTCCCTGCTCTTCACACTATATTCTTCCAACAGCCAGAATCAAGTTCTTCTTAAGTTATATCTATTAAAACCAAACAAACTGCAGTAAATTTACTAACATCACAGAATGTTGCACGATCTCATTAAAGGAAGATCACATGGACCCTCCCATCCTTTCCCTTGTACTTTCGAAATAGCCATAAGAAGTCTGGAAACATACATGAAGGGTGGAGCAAGCATCAACCCAGCCTACTTTTGGTCAGGTCAAAATTCAATTTTTATATACATAATTCTTACACAAAAGGCACAGGGAGAAATATGACATATGAAGTATGCCATGTTCATCCTCAAAACTATTTTCTGACTTTTAGATGGAACTAGCTAGAAAGTTTGTTTTAAAAGCCTCTTTTTCTAGCAGCCAATGCCAATTCACTGGAAGTAAATGTATTGCAGTTATTTCTACCTCTATATAAATGTATAGTACATCCCATTTTCTTCCAGGAACGCAAAAAAAAAGTTTCAGTAAGGCTGAAAAGTTTTGAAAGGACAGTTTGGGTTTACATTCAAAATCACCTTTTAGAAATTTTTTTTTAAGTAAGTTTAACAAGCCTTCCTACTTTTATATTATTGGAAACTTCTACTTATTTTTCTAGTTATCTGTTCCATTGGAACCAAAATTGCAACTTACTAACAACCTCAAAAACATTACAAATCTTAAAGCATGCATAGGAATGAGTTCTGCACGAAATGAAACTCTGCAGCAAACTAAAGTTCAAAACTATCTGGTTATAACAAACCAAACTGGTGCCACTACCTGAGTTAAGCGAACAGAAACACTCACTGGATTCCAAGTGCTCCATCCTTCTGCCAGGTCTAATAACTGCTTCTGTTTCTGATGCTGCTGGACACTCGCCCACAGTTTACAATTCTGGTTTACTATTCTGCCTTGGAAAGCAAAGACTACCTGTTCAGCCCAATAATGCTAAAAACGGTACCTGGGACTCTTAAGTGTCCATCTCAGAGTTTCATCATCACTGCAGAAGATCTGGACCAATGATTCAGCTTCCTATATACAACTCAAAAGGGAATAAACAACGCCTTACAAAACCTAAAACAAAATTTAGAGCACAGATTTTTAAAAAAATCAATTAAATTCCAGATACATGCTTCCCAAAACTAATCTCAATCTTTCTAAAGGCCATGGTTACAGACTTGATGTCTTCCCTGGGCCTAATGTTTTGGGGACCCACTGCCAGCCGATTCTCCACTGCCAAGTCAGTGTATCATGTCATATAACTTAGATATGCACATGGATTTTGTCTCATTAAGTCACCAGATAACCACTGGAAGAACCTGGTGACAAAAGCATTTGCATATTTAATTGCATGGCAACAACCCTTTCTTCTTACTCTTATCAGACAGGAGCTTAAACCATGTCAATATTTAGAGCTGCTGAGACTTGTTTAGGTAGTCAAGTCAGGGAGGAACTTTATTCATTCTGAGATGCTTCATCACACCTTAGATATTTTTCTAAGATGTTACGATCCATATTTTGCTTTCTTTTTGTCAGAATCACTATATTTAAGTAGCATTAACAGCCTCAGCCCTCTTGAACAGAATGTGAATTATGTTAGCAGCACAGTTCTTTTCAAAGGGCTGAATCTCTGTGGACCCTTTTTGGAAATGTGTTTTTCTGACTCTCTCCATTCACTCCCGCAGCAGACTAGGCACCTCCTTCAAAATCACTGTGTGATGTATAATACAAAGCCTTCTTAATAACATTTTATTGTATCATGCAGGGACCACGCAAGCTGTGTGTTAAGGAGATGAACAGTGGCATGGCAAAAAAGCAGGCCTGGCTCACAAAGAACAAAAGAAAAGCCTTTTACGCAGCAGTAGCAGCTGACAGCTTCAGAGATGGAGTCAAAAGTCTGCTTCAGGTAAGCTTTTTGTTTACAGAACACACACAGAACAGTGGTACATCAAAGCATCGCTTTATGTAAAGCATTACTGTTAACTTGCTAAGAAGTCATATATATATATAAATACACACAGAGATAATGTTATAAGCAGAAAGGGCATTCTGAGGGTACATGTATTTATACTACAGGTTATTTCATGAAGAGATCTAGTTCTGGGCTATGGAATTATGAGACAAGACAGATTCTCTCATAAATTAACAAGATGCTGTTACAAAAATAGAGGCACCTACAGGGCAATGTATCAATGCCTATGCAGCCAACATTTAGTACATTTCAATTCTATTGCTTGGTATTATGCAGCACGTTAAACATATAAGAATCTTTTTGCATTAATTGAAGACTGAAAATGTGTACTATACTTTTTCTGCAGAGAGAAGGCCATCTAGATAGAAGTCTGCAATATTTTTCTATTACTCTAAGAGTATAGCAGATCATTTCACACATTCCATTTAAAATGGCCTCAATGACGGTACAGAGGCACTGTTTTCGTATTTCCCATCTCCCTCTCTCTCACACATATATGAATATTTAAACATCCAGGTACTGAGGCAAAATGTAGAGAAAACTCCCTTTGTACAAAATGCACTGCTGAAAAGCCATCAGTGCAAACTGAGACAGTAAGGATTTCACTAAAATCCTCTGGGTAACAGTCACCCACTGGTAGGCCACCAGTGCTCTTTGTACACTCGATAAACAGACAGTACAACTGAGCAAGATGAAATATTATTAATAAAGAACCCTTTGTTCTGTCAAAGCCTCACAAGGATACTTCATCTTGGGTTTATACATTGTCATGGGAGGAGATCCTCTTGATGTTTTGTAGAACTGTTACAGTCTGATGATCCTTTCCATTACTGCTTAAAGACTAATGCCAAAGCCAAGCACTGGACCACATACAATTCCCTTCCAGCAAACAGAAGAATAACCACATCATCTTTATTGTAACCTAAGGACATCTATATTGCTTTGCCAACCAATTATCCACTTCAATGTAAATAACACAGATTAGTGCTGTTCAAAAAAAACAACTCATGAAGGTTTCAATAGTTTTTATCTATTTTCTTTTTGCTAGTAGTAAAACTTGGCAAGTGTAACAGCATGACAAGCTGGTACATTTTGTGGGTCTTCTCCTGAAGGTTCCAAAGACATTGAGTATTTAGATGTCTACAAAAATTAGGTTAGCTGAATCTAGGTCTGACAACCCTTTCTTGTTTGGGTTTTAGCATCCAGGCTTAGTTATGTGGGCAACCTAATATCTTGACAAACCATTTGTTCTTCCTGTTTATAAACTGTAATTTTATCTATAAAGCATGCTCAGATAATTTTGGATAATCTTTTGGAAAGAATACAGCAAACAGAAGAGCAACAGTTTCGAAGTTCAAGGCAAAAATGTATTCTTAAGAAGATAAATCTGAGGTGCTTTAAGAGACTTTGGACCCAGCTAATCTATTGAGTATTCCAAATCTGATAAAAGCTTTATGCTATTATGTTAGAATGAGCATATAAACAGTGCTTGAACTCTCTCTTGATTCCAAGTTATTGAACCATTTTAATGAGAGCATGTCAGAAGAAATGCAAATGAATGCTAATTTAGCAAAACTACATTTCTGTCATCTAAAATCATTTATAGTTGGAATGATTTAGAGCTAATCTTTCCACTTTCTGCATGGGTATGAGCATGAAGGACATTCATGAAATGCAATCTAGTTGTAAATGTCTTCAGAACATTACTTCAGTTATCTTTTGCCATTACTTTTCATTTACAGTAAAAGCATGTGTGTGTACCTTCTCAAACAGTGTTTTAATATTGTTAGGCTTCAGGCTTGGGTAGAATGAAACCAAATACCCTGGTGATTGGATTTAAGAAGGACTGGAGAAATGCCCCTGCCACGCAAGTTGAAAACTATGTGGGTGTTATACAGTAAGTCACAGTCTAGCACCTTTTTTTTTTTTTTTTAACTCTTCTTAGACTAGATTAATATAGCATTTCCATACAGAATTTGATGTGTAGAAACAATGTAAGAAAACATCTACATTTTTTAGTTCACACATGCTAACTCTGTAACAGAAGTTTCTGCCTATTGAAAAAGGCTCTGAGGCTTCACACACCTAGTAAGATCTGCTTATCAACATCTGGCACTGCCAGAGCTGATGTGGCTTGACAAGGGTATATAAAGAAGCTACACTGCTGTCAGCAGTGCTTTTGCAGGACTGTATTTTCCCATTTTTAGTGGGCAGGAACTCAGAGAAAAACAACCCTAATGTACATACTTAGGGAATAAGAGTACATCATTGAATTCTTCTTTTAAACCTAGGAGACAGAGGAAGAGCCTTGCTTCAAATCTCATGTGTGCCTAAGGCTCAGCAGCAGTGTGGATTGGGATTTATCCAGGAAACAGTCTTTTAGAAACAGGCTTCTCAGATTCTTGCTGAAAACTCACTTGTAAAACTGAACTGAGTTAAAGAACAACAAAAGCCACCCCAGATTTGTTTTTTCCTCAGAGAGGGGAGAAAAAAAAATTAAAATGGCAAGCTAGTTCTTAAGAAGTGTTATCAGAAAAATCCATTTCAGGAATAGCCTATGTGTTCCCATGCCCAATGATTCCCCTTTTTTCAAATTAAGGAAGAAAGTTTATAGCACTTAATCTTGGGCAATTCCTTCTGCAATTTTACCTAGAGCAGCCTAGTATCTGACAGTAATACCTCCCTCTGAGCACTTTTACTGATCTGTTCAAAGTAGTTTTCCTCATTGACACACATGATGTGAAAAAGTATTTTTTCTTCTTTTTGTTTCTTTTCAGTGATGCCTTTGATTTTGAGCTCGGCATGATTATTGTCAGAATTAGCCAAGGATTTGATGTATCTCAGGTCCTCCAGGTTCAAGGTATGTGATGACCCAACAGCTCAATATCTATGCTGGTTACATACTCAGCACAAGAAGGAATCTGATCGATAGTATTAGGGTCATAGGGTTTTCTAGAATAGTTCCCATGACTGTAACTTCTACAGTTCCTCCATGCTTCTGCAATTTCAGTCCTGCCCAAAATCCTTGCTAAAGCACTGGCAGTGACAGAAGGAGGCCAAACATCACACATTAAGGGACTCTGCACACCAGAGAACTCAACTCCCGAAACACTTCCAGCACAAGCACAGATGAAAGCAGTAAAATTTTGCTGTGCCACAGCAACCACTCACTCTGTGCCATGTTTCCTTCCTGCTGTTGGCACATCTTCTTGCTTCTGCCTGAGGACTTGGAATTGGGAAGCTGCACTTTTGTTACCACCTCTGTGGAACACTGGGGCCCTGGAGGTTCCCATCCCAGGCACAAAATCTGGAACCCATAGGAAGCATCAGTTCTCTTTTCCACCTTTTTTGTCCATTCTTCCTTAGGTTAGTGGTGCATATCTCAGGGGGAAAATAAAATCTTCCATCATACCTTCAAGAGACATTCCACCTGGGTGGAGAAGGCAGAGAGAGACAGAGCATGAAGGCAGCTGTGTCTAAACAATGGGCTTTCCAGAGCCACATACAATGCTGGCCTTCACTATTCCTCTTTAGGACACAGAGGTCTTATTGGTTCCTCAGGTACCCTGAGGAAGAAATGACTCCATATAAAACCCCCATTAGAACAATTCTGTAGGTTTTCAGTGCAATAATTTTCCCACTTCTTATAAGTCTGTCCACTTGAGCAGACAACTACAGCCTAAACCTGAACATTACTCCTAGTGTCCCTTGTTCTCCCCACCAGGGAAATCTTTTGTGTTATAAATGACTTAGATAAAATCTGTAGACAAGGAACATAGGCCGGCATAAAAAGAACGGCGACTCTTTGCTGCCGCCTGCTGTAAATCCGCCTCCAGCTTCTCCCCAGTTTCCCAGAGACACATAGACCACACTCGGGACTGCCGGGGAGAACACCCAGGAAGGACATAAGTACCTTAGCTAATTAAAACCAAAATAACTCCCCATTAAAGACGACGAATTCTAGGATGAGGCAGCCCTCAAAAGCAAATCACCTCTCAGAATTAAAAGGCGCCAGAGACTCCTTTAAGAAACAAGGGTAGATGAATATTCACCCAGCAGATCCTGGCAGCTTGATGAGCATGGAGAGCTACAGGGCAAAATTACAGGGCCTTAGAAAATTCCAAACTAATCATGCTTTTTTCCTCCCTCTTGCTGACAAGTGAAAGAATCTGCCTTTCTCTCTGCTTGCTCTAAGTGAGAAACTGACTGCTGAGAGCATATAGTTATTAGAACACTAGTGAAATTACAACAAATACTAACTTTGCATTCTTACAAACTAGCAAATGTTCTCCAAGTGTTAAAATACAAGGAATCGGACAGAATTAGGAACAGAGGGGGAAATAAAACAAAGGAAAACCTTCAAATGCGCAGAAATGTTTTGAAGCAGATACAAACCCTCTGTAGTGGGGGGGCTGGGGAAGGGATCATTGTATTCTATTATTCTTGGTACAGCATTCTGCTTAATAGAAGAACTGAAATTTTAGTTTTGAATAACCATTAAGTTAGCAACTTTCATCATGCCTAATAATCAGAAGCACATGGCTGTCATGGATTCTAAAGTAAAAGAAATTATGTTCTTTTCTGTTGGAAACTGAGAGTGCCGACAGAGCACTGACGAATGAAGATCTGGGTTTGTTTGGTTTTGCGGTTTTTTGTTTGGTTTTTTAAAAAACACGTCTTAACTGAACTTACTTCAACTCTTAGTCCATGTATTACTCAAACAGAAGTTTTTCTTATGAAAAAAAGCTTTCTCCAGGCAAATGCCTGTATTAATTAGTGACTGACCATAATATATATTCCACAATAACACATGATACCTTTTTCTAAGCAAAAGTCTAATATTGCTAATATTAAGTTGTTCTTTTATATTACTGAATTTACAGAATGTTAGCTAAATCTTAAATTTTTGCAGAAGATGTTCAAAGAAAATAAAACATTAAAATACTGCAGCACAGAAACTGACCAAATATCTCAGAAATATGTAAAAAATCCTGAAATCTCAAAGTCCAAGGCCCTGCGACACATGACCTTATTCTCAGAATAGGGACCCAAGAGCTAAAACTCAGTACATCAGTTTCTCACTTAAGGAAAACAGCTTTCCTAATTTGTTTTCATATTCTTGGGAAAAAAAAATCCTCAACCAAACAAATCCACAAACATTACTCAATAAAATATCTCACATAACTATGAAATACAGTAATACTGATTTGATCTAGAAGAGAAAGTCTGAGAGCAGCCAAGAAGCACTTCAGTACATGCCAGTGCTGTAGGTGTGGGTACCCTAACTTAGGGTTTCCAGAGATAAATTCAACTTCCTCCTCCCTACTGGCTTGCAAAGAAAAAGCACTTTAAAAGAGTTTTTTTTTTCTCCCAGCAGCTTTACATTGCGTACAAATTATCACAACAGCAATTGCATCACTGCCATTATTTCAGTAAGCGACTGAGTTTAAAATAGAAAGGTTGTGTTACCAGTTCCCTTACTTTTCCCAATATACAGAGGAATTAGAGAAGCTGGAGCAGGAGAGATTGGCGCTGGAAGCTACCATTAAAGAAAATGATTTTGAAGAAGGAAAAGGTGGCATCCGTGGATTCTTCAGAAAAGCCAACATGCTCAGTATCTCAAAACATGAAACAAAAAAGGGTAAGTTCCAGAATGACAGCTTCTCCCTGACCCTTCAATACATCACATTTTCACCAATCTGTAAACTGGACTTTGACTGCAAGGCCAAAACTCCTGAGCCACACAGAAGCCCCTTGAACAGGACCTACCCAGAACAAACCTGTCTTGGTAGTCACAACCATGTAATGCAGAATAAAGTGACTGTTGTCTACTGGTAGAACACACTACCTCACACAATACAACTTTTTTTTCTCCCCTTCATATGCTAGATGAGCTCCTCAGCTTAAATTGAATTCACTTTGTCAAAAATAGTACATAGTTATTACAATTTGAGGAATACAGAACACCTTGATTTTTGTTTTGTTGTTTTTTTTAATAAGATGTCTTCATTTTTTAAAAAGGCCTTTTTCCCCCCCTTTTTAATGAAAACAGAGACATATGCACAATATTCAGTGAACAATCTCACTTTATTCAACATATGCACATGCACGCCTAGTACCAAGTTGAAAGATAGGTAAAAATAGCACTACTGCTCTATATTCCACACATAATTTCAATAAAATGTACAAATGAAGGTGGTAGAAGTACTGAAAGTACATATACAGCAAGCTGTCAAATAACTAATTAGCACATAAATGTATAGGTGATGAAAATCAAGATTACATTTCAGATATAGCAAAATGATACGGAAATAGAGAGAGAATTAAAGGTCTCATTTCACAACTGCTAGGCTCTAATGATAATGACCTACCTGAAGCCATGCTTGTATGCAGACAAGTATTTTCAGAATTTTCACCTGCAAAGACTACTATTACATCTGGCTGTGCATGCAACTCCCACAGGCACCAAGAAGATCTACAGGCTGAAAACATAAAATGTCATTATTCCTTACTTGGCAGACTTCAGTTCATTTTGCAGGCTTCGGTAGGATGTATTTTTATAACAAATACCACAAGAAGGTGAACTCCTGTTTCAACTACCCTTTCCGATTTAGTTCAGAAAGGCATAAAGGAAATACATATTACACACTTTGGCTCTATATATGAGATAGATGATATTAATAAATATCCCTGCCTCTCCATTTTGCTTATACATTCCTCCTCCCCAGAGCTGCTGCATCGTCCAGCACAGATGCTAAAGCTGTAAAGGAAAGCAAATAACTGCTTTAGAACTACCCTTTCCACACTCTACAAATACAGGAAAAGCAAACAAGGCACCTTCAGAACTTAGCAGATCAGAGAAAAACCTCTAAAGAAGCCTTTTAAAATACCGCTCTGACACCGTCTCTTTGAAAGCATCGAAAGAAAAGCAGTAATAAAGCCACAGGCTTAAAAAGATTGAATGAGAGAAGATATTGTTAGTACATAGGCAAGACAGTACTTTTTAAAGCCAGCCAGGCAAACAGCAAGAATCAAAGTCTATTTTCAATTAACAAGGACTCTCTCAAGCATAGGAAAGTTGCCATATATGCTTATGTTTACTGCCTTCCAGCCTTTGCTTCACCCGTGCTTTCACTGAACCCCATTAGCTGTCTTTGTTCAGCATTATGCTCTGCATTTCAGGGAGCTTTGTATTTTACAACAAACAGCTCAGCTTGCAAATGATGCAAAATAATGGCATTTACTACCAAAATCTATCAGATATTCCTCAAATGCTTTTTAAGGCTCTAGCGAGTTTTAAATTAACTAAAAAGATCCAGAGAACAAATAATCAGATAACCCTTTTAAAGAAGTTACAATCTGGTGACAAACTACTATACAAGCTTTGGTTTCTGTGTGCATTGGCATATTAAAAGTCCACGCCACAAGTTTTTTTCAGACTTAAACTATAGAAATTATGTTAGAAACAGTTCATTTTCTTAAAGCTTTCTCTCCACTTGACTCCCTAAAGCTACTCATTGCCTCACTCACCAGAAATTCTTCCGCAATTTTTACTTTCTCATTATAGAGAGCACCATTAACACAATACAGTCGATGCATGTGGGTGAATTCAATCAGAAGCTGCTAGAAGCCAGCACTCAATTTAAAAAGAAGCAAGGAAAAGGTACAATTGACATTTGGTGGCTGTTCGATGACGGAGGTAAGGAATTTAAGTGAGAACTGCAGGGAGAAAGATTTCTGTGTTACCAAATATAAAAAAAGTCTTGGGAACGTGCAAAAAAAGTGTTTTTCTTTTAAGATTACATAGTCAATTTTCTGTCTGGCTTAAATTTTTTCAGGTTAACATGCATCCAATGCTGCCAAAGTGAAGGATGGAATTTTTACCACACAATGCACTAATTTGACCTTCCTGCAATTTTATATGTTCCTCCAGGTTTAACAATCCTAATTCCTTACATTCTAACTATCAGGAAAAAGTGGAAAAATTGCAAATTAAGGATCTTCACTGGAGGAAAAGTCAATAGGATTGAAGAAGAAAAACTAGGGTAAATATTTGTCTCTGTTTAAAAAGTCTGAATTGATGTTAAATATAATGCATATACAGCAGGAAGCTAGGAATTTCTCAGCACCACTGGTGTGTTGTACTGTGGGCAGCACAAAAGAAAAAAAATGTACTTGATAAAAAAGGGCTGAGGTTATGGCACAGCCCTCAAGGCTCAATGTAAATGGCGATTACCAAAGGAAACTCACATCCAGCAATTTTGGCCATTAATAGCTCATATTCCCTTCTCTAAGAAGAGCAGTCTGCACTCTGTAATGAGAATATAATTAGTTTTATGGGATTTACATGAGATCGTCCAGTTAACAGTAAGTGAAATTGCACATGAAACTTCTCATATGCAAATACCATAGACAGATAGCTCACATAAATGTGATTAACCGTGGTAAAACGTAAAGACGATAAAGAACAAGTTAATTAACTTTAAGACCAAGTTGATTTGACTGACTTTAAAAAAAAAAAAAGTCTAGATTTCATAATCATCCTTCACCTTCAAGCAAATAAAAGGTACTAACATAAACTTACCTTAATCATCACTGTATATAGGACCTTTCCTTCCAACACTATGTCCACTAAAGGCAGAGCCATTTCACAACTGGTGGAAGCAGTCCAACTTGAGATGGAAGTCAGTAACAAAGAGGTACAGGGTATCTTACCAAGGAACAGCAGCACCGTGTAGTGAGTTAAAATCAACACATCCAGCCAACAAGCAAAAACAAGCAAAATGGATGCCAAGACAGGAGTTAGAATTTAGCCAGCCTCGGAAAGACAGCTGCTCATAGGGATGCTTCCTTAAGTTTTTGTGTTCACATAAAGCAAGCTTTATTCTGCTGTGGTTCTGTCAGTTGGAAGGATTATCCTAAAGTTAACATACTTCTGCAGAAAAGATTCACAAGTGTTTGTACAAAGTAGTCTTATAGTTAAGTTAAAAAATCCTTACAGATGCTCAGAGACCTGCAGGGAAAGCGTTCTCTGCTCTCTGTCCAGAGTCTGCCCAAGCTTGGCTGCTCAGGACCGCAGCTGGCTCCTGGATCTAGGCACTCAGGTCACCAAATTTTGTTGAGAGGAAGCAGGAGGCTTCGACATCAAATGGGATTTGTTGAAACATGTCAGATATTCACAGAGGCAGTTCTGGCACCTGTATATACTGCTTGTCCTACAAAAGCCAGAGTGAACAGCACAGTCACTACAGTTGACCACGACCTAGTTTGCCTCCAATAAAAGTGTATGCATTTCTACCTAAACACTAACTTTCCTCAACAGCATATTCTACCCATCACACACAGAAGCCTTCAGAGAGACAAATGCAGAGGCTGGGTGGCTATATACAATTTCATCTTTTGTATTTCCGATTCAAAAATTAAATTTAACTGGACTTTTGCCAATATGTAATTCCCAAGTACTAAAATTGTTCCACAGAAGTTGAGACTTTGCTCTTTTTGGTATTCAAAACAAGAATCACCCCAGGGCACATCAAGATTTATATAAGCAGTATGCTGTTCTTATATAAAAAAAGAACAAGTAAATTCTCAGGTCATAAGCAAATATGTATTTCTATCATGGCTTGCTCCTAGGAACTTTCTGACCTTTTCAAATGATAAAGAAGGTGAGGAAAAATAAAAGAAAAAAAAGCAGGGGAGAAGGGGAGAGAGAAAATACACATTCCCAACCATGCTTCTACCAAAAGCAAAACTGACCTAAGCACAAGCACACATAACTATAAACTATTCCCCCTGCCAACTGTGGCAGAAAAGCAAAGTATTTTGTTTTATGAAAATATGTAAAGGAAACAGGCGAGCAGATCTATATAAATTCGTTAATGAAAAAGTTTCTTTAAGCACATCAACCTTCTGGAGCAAATTTTCAACTTATACGCTACCAGTGTTATAGATACTCCATGCATAGAATTCTGATAATAATGGAATAACAGAAGCCTACTCTAAGTATTGGAGAATTCCATCTTCCTGTATTTTGAATATTTTTCCTTTGTAATTCAAGCCTTTGTAAATACTTAAAAGTATCGTTTTTTCCCAAAATGTAAACACCCTCCCCTCTGCTTTTCATTTCCATTTTTGGTTATTTTCATTGATCATCAACAAAATGAATTATACTGCAGCAATCACATCAATCCAGTTCTGTAATTGGAAACTGAAACACTAAAGCATTTAAAGTAATTTGTCATATAGCTAAAGATAACGAGACAACTGCATTTGATATCTTAACTCATTTATAAGTGCTCTTTGATAGAAAGCACTCAGAAATACAGTGATAAAATATTCTCTCCTTTCTTTTCAGGATGGCTTCACTTCTAAGCAAATTCAGAATAAAATTTGCTGATATTAATATCATTTGTGATATCAATATAAAGCCCAACAAAGAGAGGTAAGAAACATTACCAAAGTCATTCTTTTGCAGTCGGCCCTTATCAGGAGCTTGTTTATTTTATCTTGAGCATTAAAAAAAGAATAACACTGTCACTTTATTGCAATCATTTTCTAAGCATTTAGAGCAGGAAAAATAAAAAAACCTTTTAACAATCCCAACTCAAAGGGTAAAAACTATAGGCAGCCTTTTTCTTTATGTTATAATGAAAAGACTTAATTTTAATAAAGACTAATTAGACATCCCACTAATGAGCTAGTAAATTTAGCAGGCATTTTATGATGGCTTTTAATATCTATTTAGGTTGCATTAGACTTTCCTTCATCATATTATTCAGTCAATCACAGTTCTCTTGTACAATCACCAACTCTGCCTTCTGGGTTTTACCATGAATTCATAAACTTAACATTTTTTCTGGACAAACATAAGCATACTTCTCCTTTCTCATGAGGACAATATTATAATACTCCCCTATCACTCAAATACAACAATGGTTCAATGTTTTTAAGAATTAACTTATATATAGAATTTATGTTCTTAGGCAGAGGTTAGGAAGTTCGTAAAACAGTGCTCAGCAAGCTCCACCTCCAACTGTATTAGCTGAAAAGAAAAATAAATCTTCAAGTCCTTCCTTTCTAAAATATATCTCTATAGAAATCACCTATTTCTTCTGCTTTGCGTGGACAAAAGTATATAGCAGGTTGCTCACACAATAACTGATTCCTAACTCAATTCACAATATTGCTCTTGGTTTTAAAGACCCTCTGAAAATGTTCTCACCCTGCTATGACATCTCCCATCCCATCTTTTGTTTCCCTCTTAATAGGTCCACAGGTTTTTCATAGTCAAAGGGCTCCTCAGGTTAGGCTTTTAAACCTTCTGTGTCCCATTTCTCCACACACCGATAACTTTGCAGAAACAGTATTAGATTCAAAAGTGTTTCTACAGTGTATTGGAGATTTTGACTTTGGATATGCAATTTAAAAATATTAAGATTTTACTACCAGATTACCTGAAGTCACTTATTAGCGCTGTCTTGATTGCTCAGTTAGTATTTTTTAATTATACACAGAACTGTGCAGAATACTTCTCTTTCCTGTACTATGCAGTGATTTTACATTTTTTAAAAAAAAGCTATTAAAAGGAATACATATCTGGTGCTAACATAAAGACCAAGCATATTTGCTGTATCAGCACTATCTGAACAGAACACTTGCCAGACACTTGCTAGTCCACTGTATCTCTCTCCCAGCTAGCATTCCATTTATTTCACTAATAATAAGAGGATTATCCTTATTTTACATACTGAAACAGACACTATGGATTTTGACAAACTCTCTGGCAACTTCGCAACAGCAACATAAAATGCTGCATGTCACAGCCTTTAACCCATCTCTTGACTTCCCGGCCATTTAGCAAAGTCCAACTTGTGCCCCAGCCTTACAGCGAGGCCTGTCAGCATACAGTGCTCATAGATATACAGTTACATTAATATAAAAGAAATACCCTGAGGTCTCTGTGGGATGATAGAAACTTTCAACATAGCGGTAAGCAGGGAAGCACAGAAGGATGATGACCTTCTGCAGATGGTAACAGTGAAAACTTCAAGAAAAAAACCTGAAATTTAGCATGGAAATCTGTGGAAAAGTTGGGAAATGAACCCAAATTTGAGCCCCCATATAGCACTTCCTTCAGCCCCTTGCCACAGCAGATTTAGATCCCCAGTTTTTCCATTTTGTTAAAACTGTACCAGTCAGGTGACTGCTCCAGCTAATGCTAAAACAATAATAAAAGCTCAGTGTTTATGAGGAGGCCCATATTAATTGTTAACATTAGTAACCGACACACTGGAGCTTGAAGTTACTGCAGAACTCATTTCAGTATTCTTGATACAACCAGAAAAACATAGAAAATTCTCCACAACTAAAATAGGCCAGATGCAGTGTTTAATTATCCTCAAATAACCCCACCATATTGAAGTGGCACAGCTATAACTTGGGAGAGCAACATAGCAAAGAATAGCTAGATTTTACTGGTTTTCAGCTAGAGTTAGTTAGTGGTGCCTGCCATACACAATATCTGTGTGTTAGTGAGTTCATACCCTGCAGCAAGGCCTCCTTTGTAATTCCTGTTTCAGCTGGAAATTCTTTGAAGAGATGATTGAACCATATCGCCTCCATGAAAGCTGCAAAGATATAACAACTGCTGAGAAATTAAAGCGAGAGAGTCCATGGAAAATTACAGATGCAGAGCTGGAAGCATTTAAGGAGAAGGTAAAGCCCTGCCTACCTTTTTACATCTTTGCCTTTTCTTACACTCCATAAGTTTGAAGGAATTAGTAAAAAAACCATGAAATACCAGATACAGAATTAGAAACACTGCATGTACAAACCTATATTTGATATTTACAAATTGGATTTTTATTGTAAACACGGCAGAGGTGTGTTATGATTGCATTATTCAGCACTCTGTAAGACCTTGGCATATTTACAGAATATTTTCCAGGCTGATGAGAAGTTCTGTCCACATCAGAGCCAGCCAGATGAAAATCACCTCTGAACAAGAAGCCACACAGTACTGCGCTGAGCCTGAGCTAATAAGATCTGCTGAGATGTTTATTAAATGGCTCCACTGTTTTAGAGCTTGAACCTCTTAAGAGTCTGTAGTCCCAAGCATTCACCACTTTGGGAAATTTGGCATACAGACCCTCTGACTGGCTTTAGGAATTTTTCCAAAGGCAAAATTTAACACAGACTCTCGCCGCAATGGCAAAGACTAAACCTGCCTACCACGCAGGAGCTCTCCCACAATTCAGAGGCACTCTAAGGCTGATGCTGGCTGATCCACTCAGTGAATTAGAGCCCACGCTGCATTTTAATTTTGTTGGAACATACCTTTTTAGCAACAAGCTGCCAGGCTTCATCAGGCCAGTGCTGAAAGCACACTGCAAACTGTTCTACCCTTAAGAGACAAGTTTTCTAACTGACAGAGAATTAATCTACCAATTTTATTTATGGTTCCTGTTAGATTAACCTGAGTGCACTGAGAGTTTAAGTTATCTCCACTTTACGGTGCTGGTAACTTCCTCAGTGGAGCAAGGATTGTGAGTCTGAGCTCCAAGCCACTAGAGGTCACAGCCTGACATTAACATAAGCTGAAATCAATGGTGATTTAAGATAACACACTACACTACTGACTGCAGCAGCTTGGAAGCAAACCAACTGCTTACTGTATTATCCTTTTTGTAGATTTAATAACCAGCATAAAGTTATGGTAGTAACCTGTGGGCAGAAAACTTCAGAAGTATTCTCATCATAAATCAACAAAACTTTGGAGTCAGAGCTCTTAGAACATCTCGCTATAAAAAACAGTGGGAATATAATCCCAGATACACACGCTTGTGGGGAGAACCAATGGGGAAAGAGATACACAATTAAGCTTCGTCTTGTCTAGGTCACTAACTAAGGAACCAGGAAAAAACCCATAGGCTGAAAGCAGTCAGCAATATGAAAATGCCAAATCTCTCTATAAAGTAAGAACATCAACAAAAAGGTTTAGCTTATGCACCTGGAAAGATATGCCCCATATCTTCAGAAGTAAGGCAGTTCTGGGAATTTAATGGAGGACATTAGAACACATTTAAAATTTGAGAGAGAAAAACCTGGCAGCACAGATAAAGGGTGATGTTATAGGATGACTCTCATGAGATAACAAGTGGCTAAATTATGAGGATTCTTACCTATATAACATGTGTAAAAGAACTGAAATTTCTGTAGAGAAGGAAAATTTAAGGTCTGAATGGAGAAAAAAACAGCTTTTTATGTTCTCCAGGGAAAGAGAGAATAAAAATTTATAAGACCAGTTTAGATACATCTATTTCCCATGCTGCAATCTCTCTGCTACACAAACCTGCCCTGGTCTCTTGTTCCCTATGACTTAAGTTATAAAAACTTTGGGGGCCTGAGCCTGACCATGAAGTAATCTTGGCTGAATTTCAAAGTAACAGCCACTTATGCAATTTGTGAAAGTCCAGAGAAATAAACAACACATAATGTAGGTAAGTCTTACTCCAGAGTCCTGGTCTTTTGGTTAACAGGTGCTCAATTACACACTGACATTTAGCCCTACTAGCATGGCAGGCAGATACTTACAAAACAGATGAATTCATTTAATAGCACAAAAGATTCTCTGCAACTTTCCTGTACTCCATAGCCAAAGAAATACTTAAAAACTATGTCTGAGCCAGCTCAGGTAATGTGTCAGTACAAAACTAATCCCCATTCCCAGGAAATCTTACACAGTGGTGAACGACTGTGGCCCCCAAGTAACTATACTAATGAAGAAGCATGGCTTAGCCTTCTGGTTTGCCACCTCTATCACTCTAGGCCAGAGAGCAGAGCTGGCTTTCAGTGCTGTCAGGACAACAACAGAAAATCTTGCAGGCAATGGGTAGTGTAGAAGTCCAAAAGGCACCAGAACTGAGCATCACTGACCTAACTGATTTTTTCTTTTTTTTTTTTCCCCCCCTTTTTCCCCCTTTTTTTTTTTTTTTTAAATCAGAGTTACCGCCAAGTCCGTCTGAATGAACTGTTACAAGAGCATTCGAGGGCAGCTAACCTCATTGTCCTGTGAGTTGCGAGATTTTGGTTCTAACTCAGAGAAGAATCTAATGTGTAAACAGATTCTGGACTAGAGCACCAGAATGCTTGTGTTAGTTCATTGAGGGCAAAAATAATCTCTTAAATACCTTTTTGAAGGACTTGCATCTGGGTTGATGGTTCTCTGGGAGTACACTGAATATGAATCTTTCCTAGTAATTCTTTGTAGCTTAAAACAAAGCTCCACTCATGAAGATGTGTTAAAAATGTAATCTTCGCATCCAAGTCTACATATTGAATGTCACACTTGCTTACTCATCTGCAGAAAATACACACTGTTTTTTCTTTTCTCCCAAGTATTAATAACTGAAATTTAGAGAAAGGGTTCTTTTGGTTTGCACACAATAAATGGAATTATCAGACAAGGTCTACTTGGAACTATGTGAAACTGTAAAAGGACAATGCAAAAAAAGGAGGACACCAATAGAAGTACAAAAAAATCCCAACCAACAAGCAGCAGCCATTTGCAGAATCAACTTTCAGTTAGAGTAGATAAACCTCTTTAGATCTATTAATTCTGTCTCCAAAGTTTACCATAAATTAACCCATATTTAAAACTCTCATCTCACAGTAATTACAGATCAGAACATAAACTGATGGAAAGCAAAACTGTGCATGTACTGTACTTTTATCCTTTTAAAAAAATCATATTATGTGTGGGGTTTATGGCCCCAAAAATGCTTCTTTACCAGTTTAAGGTTACAATTACATGCAGTCCAAGCCCAGTAAAACTAGCCATGTTAACAGCACTTACTGGGTGATCAAGAGTTTGCAGGATTAAGGCCCAATATTAGCCTTAATCTTTATAATCTTATAAAGCTTTGTGCATTATAAGATTTAAACAATCATGTAGTCTAATTATGAACAGAGTTGTATATAAAGAATTGATGCTTTCTACTTAATATTTTAGTGAGATGCATGTTATCAGGGCTACCCCTGTCTTCATAACATTAATTTTAATTTTTTCTCTCCATCTAAACAGGAGCCTCCCAGTGGCAAGAAAAGGAGTAGTGTCTGATTACCTGTATATGGCGTGGCTAGAAATTCTCTCCAAGAACCTTCCTCCAGTCTTAATGGTCAGGGGCAACCACAAAAATGTACTGACTTTCTATTCTTAGAAAAACCTCAGTGCCTAAAATATCCCTTGCTTGCTTTCTTTTAATCAGAGTGATTTATTAAAGAAAAATTATCTAATACTGATTGAAAACTTAGTAATTGACAGAAAATTTTTCAAAAATCCAAAGCAACACAGTGAAGAATTAGACAAAAAAATGTAAATGACCCCTGCTGGTGTTGCACTCCAGTACAGGCAAAAGAAGGAAAATCTACCTCTCTCTATATATATATCCCATAAGACAGCAAATATTTTGAACAACAAAGAAATTCCACTAATTTTATAAGGTATAAAATATGCTTTTGATATTTATCCTAGAAAGGCAAAATGAACTGCTATGATACAAAAAAGCGTTAAATCTATAAGTAAATGCTTTTTTCAAATCGCATTGTCATAGTTGCTAATAGACACACAGAAGGATTACAATCAAATGCACCAACTTGGGAAAGAAAAAAAATCTGCAAGGTACCCATCATGTCAAAGTCATAAATTAATATAGTGCAAGTAGGATACCTGTGATGCTGTTTAATTAGAATATTGCCAGATTAGGACCTATGCCCTCAGCAGATGCTTTTACCTAAATTGTTTTTCTAATTTACATTAATTAAAATGCTTCTAATTAACTGGCAGTCAGTCATACATAACATTACATATATAAAAATACGGAGTCTATATGACAAGACTTGATAATGAATTTTCAAGCTCTGACATGGAATTGAATATATGATTGCAATAATTAAATGTAAGTAAATTTCAAAGAAACTAGTGAAATAATGCTGACAATTTTTGCTATGAATGTTACAGATTACCCCAAAGTATAATGTCAGATTGTATTAATGTGTACAGTGATTTATGCGATTAGAAAACAAAATAAACTCCATTAGATGGGTTGAATGCCTTATTTTTTGATTTATATAACATATTCCTCTTATTTTTAGATTTTCAAAATAATATTCATTACACACTAATTTGAAATAAAGGAAATCCATTAAGTTGTGTAATTTTTCTGTTTTCTATTCTGCAGCACTATAGTACTTTATCAATTCAGCTGTCAATAAATGCAGCTTCTCTTTCTAATAGGGAAAGCTATATCCTATGTGCAAACATTACCTGACTTAAAGATCATTAAGGAGCACAGCTAATTTAATTACTGTAGCTCTGCAACTGCTTTGCAGACATCAACTGAAATCTAAGCCTGAGGAAAGCCAGAGGACCCTGAATTTCACTGAACATTTATTTTAAAACAGCCCTCAGATTCCATCTTGGCTTGAGTTATTAGAATTTAACTTGTGGAGGATCTAGCATTCCATCTCCAAAAATGACATATATTTGACATTCATATTTTTCCAAGTTCAACAGCAGCCATTTAGCAGAACATGGTAACATAGCCCAATAATCCATGTTTTATTTTCTCTATCTATTAAAGATAGGATATGAAATTCTGGTATTTTCTCATAATGTTCTTCCTTCACTGCTTCTGGCACACTTAAAACTGGGTTGAAGGATCATTTTGCAGTTTAACTGCATGACACAGATATACAGGTTTCCTAGATATATTAGGCTTCCTAATCAGCTCTAAGCAAACCAAACCTCATATTCTGCACCTGCAAAACAGGGAGATTATTCTCATCCTTTGCAGCGATGTTAGCAGTGATAGATGCTGCCACCTCTCTAGAACTGCAACGGCTACCACCTTTTCCACCTCACTTCTGACACCAAACGGGTATCTGCATGTGGTAACCAGTCAGTCAACGGACAGAGAAAGAGCTTATAGGGAGGCTCCACTTAGGCCTTCTGAAAGTGTGTTTGCTACCACATTCTGTGGAAGGGCCTGGAGGAAATACATACCTGCAATAAACCTTTCAATTATGTATGTGAGCAGGGATTGTTTCCTAAATATTCCCAACTACTGTAATTCTCAATCTAAGGGAACATAGACCCAAAACGATCTGGGGAATCTCAGCAGATCCAAAAAGAGGAGCATAATATGAACCAGCAATGGCACTTTCAATACTATTCACACTTCTCTCTCACAAACACATCATTATGGGCATTGCAATAATTAATCCCAAGAGCTAACTTTCTAAATGAACAGCCACAAAAACTATGTACTAACATGCACATCGCTGTAAAACTCCTTGATTAGGCTACAGTGATTAATTAGAAGATGTACCTACAGAACGACGGTATGGGATTTGTAATGAGCAACACAAACTCTAGGCACAACAGTACTTAACTACCTGAAAGTGTTATTTCCACAAATTCACAAGTAATTTTGACACAGCAGTTTCCCAGGAGCTTCTATTTCTTGTTTCTCACCATGTTTCTTAAGTGTGTGTATGACCAATTTGGACAGCACAGTAATTATGGGCTCTATTAAACTGCAACTTCAATTGCAAAATTTTGCTAGTCCACCTACCTCTTTTCCCACTCTGTGACAGACACTTCCTTTTTTATATATATTATGCATAAAACTGCTGAATTTTAATCACCATGTTAGTAACTGAATTCTAATTACAAGTTTGACATCCCTAGAAAAAATACGGCTCTAAAACTTGTCTAGCACCTTTTGAGCTTGTATCATACTACCAGCTCTGCAGGTTTATGTAATCCATGGTTGATTTGAGCAGCCACGACCAAAGCAAGCATAGATAAAGTGACCAGGGACATGAAAGTGTGAAAATACCATTGCTATGAAGCAAGAACAATGAATGTTTTGAGTCTTCTTCAAAAGTCCAGACTTCCTGCAGAGTTAAGTGTGTGCCTAAGGGCCTGTTAACAATAACCACTCCTCTCATCAGTGAATCTTACCTTTCCTTCCTAATGTTAGTGGAACTCCAAGAGGTATCACAGAAGGCATCTCATTATAGTTCTGAGAACACATTTTCCTTAAATCTTTTTACAACCACTAGCAAATTACACATCTTGATCACATAACCCTTGGTAATAGTGCTTAGGAATGGTAATAGGTGTCCTCACTAGTGCTCCACAACAGCGTACTTCCAATGTGCCTTTCACTAGAGTTACAGTCCACCGAGATCAGCTTTGGAAGGTCTTGCTTGTTTCATTTTAAATCAGCAACCCAATAGTGTAAGTAGAAGAGATACCTAGCCAAAAAGGTATCACATTCTGAAGATAAACAGTTGCAACTGCTCAAGCCACATTGTGCAAAGAGCGTATCGCTATCATACTTCACAGCCAAAGGAGTTCTCTGCTTAATCATCACAATCACAAAGTACAAAACTCCAGCCACTTGCATAATAAATTTCATTAGTCCTAACCTCTGCAATTTGCATTACATCTTTGAAAAACCCGACCAAGAAAAGCCTTCCTGGCTAGACAAAGTAAGACAGGCTGCCCTTCACTCTCAGAAAACCTAGACATTCCTCACCTTTCCACCTACCCCCTCCCTTCTTTATTTCCCCTCTGTTATTCCACATGGCATTTAAAGATCTTCCTTAAGGCAAAAGCAGTTTCAGCAACTAATTAGTAGCTTACAAGTGATGAACACAGCAACAGGTAACATGAGTTAGCACTAAAGTTGCAGATATGGGGCAAACAGCTAGAACTTTAGGTATTACTGACTCATGTAACTCCCTTTACCTGTCACCTGCCCTCTGGCAGAGGTCCCTGACTTATCAGCTGTTCTTTTGACCATCACTGGACTTCATTGAAGCAACTGAGGATCAGGTCTAGGTCTAGGTCTAGGTCCCTCTCTCCTGCATGCTGATTGTAACTTTTGTCAGAAGGGCAATAAACACTTAAAGAGCTGCAGCTGTTTGCCAAATGAGTGACTCAGTCTTGAAGTTACAGGTGAGAAAAATCCAGGGTTTGTACCAACACACATAAGACCACTGCTTAAACATCTATCCTTTCTGGCACCTGGCTTGCATGGTCCTTTGGCAGGTAGCCTGTTAAGACTTCATGGCTGCTGAGGGAGCACCTCACACGGGCTTTGCTGTGCCAGAAAAACATGAAAGAAAAAGAAAACATAGTCATGCCTGGAAAACAACAAACAATTATAGCAATTTTTATCTCATATTCTCCACAAATAACAAGTGATAACCCACAGTTGTTCCATTGCTGGAATTTAATCAGAATAAATTGTTTCAAACACAATAAAGCACTAAGGTTGTTCTGAAACCACAGTGAAAAGCAATGGCAAAATTCCACAGCCCCCCACACTGCACTGATGTGCAGCACATCATCAAAAATAGAGCTTAATTATGAACAAACACCCTCACAACAGCCTTTTAAATTGCAAGTTTTAATCAGTGTGAGAGAGACAGCTGTTCTAAGCAAGAGTTTTCTCACTTAGAGAGTTTTCTTCTAATAAAAATGCTTATTCTAACACCAAAGCTTTAGAGGGAATAATTTTACAGATTATTATCCCTGAAAGCTCTGTTAGGTTTTGTGTATAACAAAGCAGCCTCCAGTCCCAGTCTCAATCTAGGTAAAAGGCAGATAATTTCAATTTATTTCAGTGTTGTTTTTCAAAGTCAGGAGGAAATGCCCAATGGAGAGCAGCACTAATCAGCAACCAAGAATGCAGGAATGTCAACCAAGTGACTCTCTACAGAGCAAACCACACATTCCCAGGACCAAGGCAAACTTCCCCAGACTTCAACCATAGTTCTGTTTTTTTCCCCTTGTAAAGATCTGGGGGAAAAAAGTGTCCCTTAGTTAAGGCCTTTCTCCTTGATAATATCTTTGGATGAGTTCTATCTATTCATGGACTTTCAGGCTACCTTAAATACAGCATAGAGCCCAGCCTGCCGCATCGAGTCAGGCCATTCATAAAATCAGTCCTTTTCTACACTGTAATGCAGGATGCAGTTGCAACCTCTATAAAGTTCTGCTTAGATACATTACTATTAATTATATATTCATTTGATTCAACTTAAATTCTTACAAGCTTCAATTTGTGGATAGCTTATATATAGTCATGAAACATTCTAAGCAGCTTTTTCACAGATGTCTATAATGCATTATGATGGTCTTAGTCAAACAGTGCATAAAAGAAACAGCAATAAAAGAAATCCTGAACTGGGATGTTCTTCAAAATATTTTTCACAATTGGATTGCAATATTCGGTTATGGCTTCACTGCCACCTGGCTGTATTTGAAAAATGGAACATAGCATGGATACAATCACATACCCTTTGATCTTTGAAAAAATAAGAGTCACAAAGAACGATTGATTGACGAAATTTAAAACTAGCAAACATAACTCCAACAGTCTGCAGCTATTTTGCATGCAGAAGAATACATCCATCAGTGCTTAAGGGCAGGTTTTGCCACCACGAGTCTCCAACAGGCACTCTTGTCAGCCCGCAGCCCAGAAAACTATGGGGGAATTTAGTGAAGCCTTTCATGGATGGGATGGCAAACAAGGGCAGGGAATATCACAATCAAAGATGGTGAAACTGTAGAATCATAGGATGGTTAGAGCTGGAAAAGACCTTACAGATCATCTAGTTCTAACCCTTTGCCACAGGCCGGGGTGCCTCCCGCTAGACCAGGTTCCTCAGAGTCTGTCCCCGCCCGGACTAGCTTTTAAAAGTAATTTAAAGAAAAACCTTTTGCTTTGACTGACACAGGACAGTCGGAGCTTCGGCAGGTTTTCCCACCTACAGCCTCAGCAGGGAGGGGAATCAGCTGTGCCCTTTCGTTAGGCACACCACTGCCTGAAGGAGCTTATGTGCAGGAGGACGCCAGGCGGGTACGGGGTCGGGGGCAGCCCCGCGCCCCTTGTGCGTGCGCTCTAACGCTCGCCGCACCCCGCCGGGCC
>VZRU01008863.1:0-12229 GCA_013398155.1 Pedionomus torquatus
CCTAGTAAAGCCATGCTGGCTCTCCCGAAGCTTCTCCATATCCTCCATGTGCCCAAGCATGGCCTTCTGACTTCATCCCTGCACAGCTGCGCCACGTCCCTATACTCCTCCCAGGATGCTTGTCTCTTCTTCCATTTCTTGTGCAATACCATGTTGCTCTTTAGTTTGACCAGCAGGTCACAGCTCAACCATGGTGGTCTCTTGCCTCCCCTGCCCAATTTCCTACACACTGGGATTGAGATCTTTTGTGCTCTATAGAGAGCATCCTTAAAGATCTGCCAGCTTTGTTCCACTTCCTTGTCCCGAGGGCCATTTCCCATGGGGTCCTGTTTACTAGGTCCTTGAAGAGTTGGACGTTTGCTTTCTTAAAATTTAGAGTCTTAACTCTGCTTCGTCCGCAGTGAACTCTTAGCTTTCTCCCACTCAGACCTACATATAAGATCTCTCTCACTTCTCTTCTCTGCTATTGGTGCATGCAGGCAGTGTCCTCAGGCCGGCCGTGCTCAGCAGAGCTGCTCTTGGGCAGAGCTGTCTCTCTGCATGGCTGCCTTCTTGCCATGACCTCCTTCCGTCCCAGGAACCCAACCAAGCTCAGCAGCAGAGGAACAACCCAAAGCATCCCTTTCTCTAGTTCCCTGGGGCTCCCTCAAGGGGCCCCTGTGCCTCCAGGGGAACCCACTGGGGAGGAGACTGAAGAGATAATGTGCATTCTGTCTTGCACCTCTGGAGAGACACTTCTTTCCAGCCACATAAGTTCTGTCATAGAGAGTTACACATGAGAAAGATCTTGTTACTTCTGGAATGAGACAGGAAAACTGGATATTGAAATTCTGGAGGGACAAGAGACCATCAAGAGGGACTGTGACAGGCTGGAGAGGTAGGCCTGTGCAAATCTCATGAAGTTCAGCAAGGCCAAGTTCAAGGGCCTTCACATGGGTTGGGGCAATCCCAAGCCCAAACACAGAAATCTAGGCTGGGTGGAGAATGGCTTGAGAGCAGCCCTGAGGGGAAGGATTTGGGATATTGATTGATGAGAAGCTCCACAGGAGGCGGTGATGTCCACTCTTAGCCCAGAAGGCCAACCACATCACAGGCTGCATCAAAAGAAGCTTGGCCAGTAGAGCAAGGAAGGTGACTCTACCCCTCTACTTGACTCTCGTGAGACCACATCTGGAGTACTGTGGCCAAGAAAACAAGCCTACTAGGAAGCTGGAGAAGGACTTTTTACAAGACATGTGGTGATAGGACAAGGGGAAATGGCTTCAAACTGGAAGAGGATGGATTTGCATTAAGTATTAGGAAGAAAATTTTCATGCTGAAAGTTGTGCAGCACTGGAACAAGTGAAGTTGTGGAGGTCTCATCCCTGGAGTTGTTCAAGGCCAGGTTGGATGGAGCTTTGAACAACCTGGTCTGGTGGGAACTGTCCCTGCCCCAGGACAGGGGCATTGGATGGAACTAGATGATCTTTTATGTCCCTTCCAACCTAAACCATTCTACTATTCAAAGATTCTAAAACAGTAGGGGTCATCACTGAGGTTGCAAGACAGAAGGACAAGAGGCAATTGGTTGAGACAAGAGAAAGTCAGTTTTTTTGTAGGGAGAAACTTTTCCCACAAGAGTGCAGTCAAACCCTTGAAGGTTTTCCCCAGGGTGTGCGCTAAGCACAAGTTTTCAACACCCAAATGGGTCAAGCCCCTCATGTGACCCTTCTTGGAGCAAGAAATGTGTCTACACGCATCCCAAATTCCCTTTGAGCCTCAACGATGTTATATTTCCTTCTCCTTCATCTTGTCAGGGTTAAGGAATGCTCTCAGGATCTCCATGACTGTGGACATCATTCCCATCTAGGACAAGGTGGCTTCACAGGTACCTCCAGACAGCCCTCATCCCATCCTCTGCTTTACCTTTTGTGCCCTGGTTCACTCTTACTCACCTTGAAAGTTCATCCTTTTTATATCCTCATACTCTACAAAAACAACAGCCTACCCCATTAACCCTTTCTGCTTTGGCTCTTCTCTTCTGGTTTTGTGCCCTCCTTTGTTGTTTTTGATTTGGTTTTTGTGACGTGTTCTACCTTGGGCAGGAATCCCAGACAACAAGTACCACTTTGTCTTTAACTGTAGACTCCTGCAATTCCTCACACTGTTCTCCTGGTAGAAGCACAACTGAGGATGAGTTACCTGCAAAAATCCCCTAAATGCTGGCACAAGAGAGCTCCAGTCAGGAAGGACCCAGACACACTGAGGGAATTGGGGAAAAAAAAATAATCCACCAAACCCTCCCAAAGACTGAGCAGGAGAAGGAACAAGCTCTGTACCAGTGACAGAATTCCACTGCAACAGCATGGACTGTGACCTAACAGGGTGAGGAGTGTCCCTGAGAGAAAGATCCCAGACACAGCAATAGATTCCATAGAAGCCAGTGGTCTCCCAGTTCTGGAGGAATGGACAGAAGCTGGAGAGCATCCAAAGAAGGGCAACAATGGTGGCATTAGGGGCCTAATTAACATCAGCAGTGGGGAGACTGTAATGGAATTGAGCCTCCTAAGCCTGCTGCTGAAGGGGATGCTGAGGAAAACCCATCAATATCCTACATCTACCAGGAAAGATGATGGAAAAAAAGTTCTTCTGCTATGAGAAATGGCGTGGCACAGGAAACAGCCTCAAACCGCCTTTTGGAAGCTTCACACAGGACAGTAGGAAAAGCAAGAAAAACCTAGGAGTGTGAGGCTGCACTGCAGCAGGAACCCCAGAGTGTCTCTGTGAGACCCATCCTTGGAGGATTTCAAGCCTCAGCTCCAAAAAATGCCCCCAACATGACCACAGGGTTGGTGGTAGTTACCCTTTAGGCAGGAGGTCATGCTGGAGACCCCCAGTAGTCCCTTTCCCACCCACACTTCCAACAGCCAGTGTCTTGCAGCATGTCCTAGAAGAAAGGATTCAGCTGAAGGTGAGGGGATTTCTATAAGAGGCTCATGGGAAAAGTCAGAGAGGAAAGCAGCTCCAGAGATCTCTAGTGCATTGTGCAGCTCAAAGCAAGGCCAGCTCCGAGGTCATACCTGGTTGCTCCATAAGTGTTGGTGTTCTGAAAAGGCTCTTAACAGCAGCCAGACATCTGAGCCACTGCTAAAGAACCATGGATGCAACATTTGACCAGCTCCCTGACAACAGGTGTTGGGAACCCCTCACCTTGTGGTCTTATATGAAGAAGAGAAGTTTTGGTTTGCACAGAGTTACTTTTGATTGTATGGATGTATGGTTTGGATTTGTGATGAAAATAGCCTTGATAACACAGCGATGTTTCAGGGACTGGTGAACTATGCTCACATGGTGTCAAGGCCTTTTCTGTTTCCCAGGCTGCCTTGTCAAAGAGTAGGCTGAGCTGAGCAAGAATTTTGGAGGGGACAGAGTCAAGAGAACTTACATGCTAAAAGAGAGGTTCTCTGCTGCAGATTTAAGGCTTCAGAGAAAGGATCTGCAGAGAATGAGTCTGAACTTGCAAAACTTTCAGATCATTTTTCATGCCTTGCCTGAATTCCCCCCTTGATATCAACAGCACCCAGAAGAATCACCATCTTAAATTTTTTCTCCTCTGAAATATGACCAAAATAAATAATGGGAAGAAAGGATCAAGAAGAGAGGAGGTCGTTATTACTTTTTTCAGTCTGTCTACAGCTGAATTTCACACATATAATTCAAGTTAATGTTGCTACAAACCTGATTGCTTGAAAGTGTTCAACGAACTTTCCTCCAGGGCCCACCTGTAGAAGTGCAACAGTGATAGGGCTGTGCTGGGTCTTTGTGAATCAGCTGTAGTCTGGCACTTGGAGGGACTAGACATTGTGCCTTTGTGCATCCAGAATGGATCCAGCTGGGAAACAAGTCTGCGAGTCAGAACTAATGAGGTCCATGACCAGGAGTGGCTGTGTGCATGGCTGTGGCTGGAGTGACCCATGGAGTAGCCGTCCTTCAGAGCAGGGTGCATTTCACATTCCCGATTCCCTTACACTAGCTTGCGAGTACCAGATCCAGATGAGCATCACCTCTGTTGGAACATCTGGCAGCTGGGCTGAGAGTCTGGCCCAAAAAGTCCACAGAAGCCTCTGTGTCTGTCTGCACCCTTCAGCATCTGCTTCCCATTAGTGTCAGGCTTAGGAGAGTCCCCAGGGGTGATGTAGGGTCATTGAACTGTAAGCAATAAAAAGCCACTTCTTGCTCACCTGATTCCAGGCAATTATCTCCCACCATGATGTCTCCCTAACTGGCCTGTCCTCTTACCCTCACCCAAAAGGCCTCACCAAATCTGCTGCCCAACTCATGGAGAACCTCTAGTCATTCAGGCAGCTCCTACTGAGGTCATCTGATATTCCACATCTGTCTCTTCTCAAGAAGCTGTACCCATTCATTGGATGACTTTTCCCAGACTCCTCAGCAGGTATGGTGTCAATGCCAGAGCTCTGTGACAGCACGTGGGGCTCCATCCCCTCCCATCAGTGTCCCAGGCTGAGGGCATTGATGCACGTTGGAGCTGCCACACCTCAGTTGTGGCACCATCTCCAACTTGTCTCAGACCTTGTGCCCAAGACCCTGTGCAAGAAAAGGCTTTGCTTCAGAGCAGAGACAGGCTGGGGTGCATGGCAGGTGGTGATGTAAGGGTGAGATGAAGGTTTCACAAGGTGGGCAAACCCTGTTCTCCCCAAGGCAAGAGAGAAACACCTTTGCTACCCTGACAAGACAGGGCTTTGCTGTCTGGGTTGTCTCTGCTACCCATGAGAGCCTGTGATGGAGGTCAAGCTGATCTCCAGGAAGGACAAGGGGCTGCTGGGACCTTCCTTGGTTATTGACATTTTGTGATCCAGGTACACTGTGAAAATCATTCCCCTTTTCCTTGATTGTATTAAAAAGAGAAGAATGTAAAATAAAGGTAGGAAGAATCAGCAGCACTTGGAAGAGTTGGCACCTTGCTGTGATGTGCCTCGTATTCATGCGGGGCAGCTTTGGCATCTCAGGTAGCTCTACAGGCCTGCATTTGACAACTACGTGAAGCAGCAGGCCTGGACTAGGTTAGGCAATGTAGGGATGTCCATGGGAAAAATATGGTTACACTTGGTGGAGATGTAGGAAACAACTGATGGAGAAGAGAAACACAGGCTAAGCACCTCTGTTGCCCATGACTCCATTTGGGCAGATGAATACTTCTATCGGCTGCCCTGAGCATAATGGGCAGGGACACATTGAGTTGTCCTAAATGTGATTGTCTTCTGTCATTTTGCAGTCCAAAGGGATTCCCCACCAGAGTCCAAAAAGATGCCCCAGACGTTGTCCGGTGTCTCACAACTGCTCCATCACAGCTTGCACATGTCCTGCACCTCCTCTGGCACCTCCCCTCCCCCCCAGCCTTTATTTCCACTAGTAACTGATGTTGTGCAGCTGAGCTAAGGCAAGAGGAGTCCCACCCTTTGTGTCTGTGGGGGGCACTGGAGAAGCTGGATGACCCTCTGGCCTCAGCAACACTGATGAGAGCTGAGATGCCTCCATTGTTTTGGCCCAATCCCTGCCCTGCCCAGGGGGAAGTGATCCCCTGCCTGTCACTGCCTCCATGCCCTGCCTGATAATGGGAGAGGAACAGGGGTGTCCAGAGGGGAACATTAATACCTCCTGTAGATTCCCCATGCCCTGGCAGAGCATTTCCCACTGCAGGAATGAGTCTGTTCAGTGTTTAGAGAGGGGCAGTTACTGACGACCTCAGTTTTCTTTGAATTTTGTTCCCCAGGAGACACCCTGCTACCTTTGAGGAGCTGTCAGCCCTGGAAGCCCAGAGCCACCTTGAGGGACTTGGGGAGGATGGGGAAGAGGGAAAGAGAGCTGATCTGCTGCTGCTGAGCTGGGATGGACTCCTGGGATGGAGTGAGCTCATGGAACATGGGCAGTGCTGACGAGAGGGAAAGAGAGAGGCTCCTCTGCAAAGCACAGCAGGGCTGAGGGCACTGCCTGTAGACCACAAAGAGAGAGGAGTGAGGCAGAGGGAGGTTAAAGGCAGCCTGGAGAGGGTAGGACACTGAGAGTTAATGGGGGGGAAATCTTCACAAGGGCAGCAGCTGCAGGTCCTGGAGAGATCTCCAAAAGCTGGAAGATCTCATAGCCTGTGGCACCTTTCAGGAGGACTCCCACAACTCCTCTGATGTGGAGTAGGAAGACGTGCTGGAAAGCAGGGCTTTCCTGTGGAATCATCAAAGGCATGGGGACATGACGGCTGCTGTCTTCCATGACCTGTGAAGGTGAGTGTGCAGCCAGGGCCGTCCTTCAGAGCAGGGTGCCTGCATCCCAGGGGCTGTGTGTTGGGGCAAGGACTCTGCCACCAGCCAAGGCCAGCTCTCAGCCTGCCCAGGGAGAAGCTGTGGCTGGAAGGAGTAACCACTGGTAGAGGAGCCTCCTGCTGTTGAGAGGTTGCTGTGTGTGTTGGAGCTGCTCACAGCTCCAGAGCACCTCTGGGTGTTCCTGAGGGAACTTTCCAAAGTGGAGTTCCCTGGAAGCAAAGTGTCTGTCTTTGGATATCTCTCACCTTGGTTGCCTGTGTGAGCAGTGGCCCATTTTCAAGGGCAATTTTAGTTGAAAGGTCAAAGGAAAAGTTCTGCATAGATTAGGAGCTTTCCTGAGTCTGTGTTTAGATTCCAGCTTTCCAGTTTTTTATGGGAACTACAGACAGCACCAGTTCTCTTTCCAGTCTCATCAAGGTTTGTGGGACATGCTCTTTAGCCTCTGCCCACATGGAGAAGCTGCAGGGCAGAACTGGGCACACAGGGGCTGGGGTCTTTGAGACCTGGTAAGGAAGAGATGAGGGGCCAAAGAAACAGCTCCTGGCAGGGAGAGCTCCAGGCAGCTGACATCAGTAGAGATGGGAAGGGACAGAGAGATCTCCCACTGGAAACCCTGTTGCCGTAGAGACATGGGCATCTCCCAGCAACAACTCAGTGCAAGTAGGTTGTCTGAGAAATCCAGCCCAGTCCTTGGCTCTCACAGCTGTGGGGCCTTAGGTGGGAGTCAGCTCTGTGTCCAGCAGAGCAAGCAGCAGAGACAAAGGGCATCCTTCCTACCATAAACTAAGTTTCTGTTGAGTACCAATATGGGGGAGGGCATCTGTCCTGCATTATTCCTCTCTGGGAAGGGACAGGAAAACTGGGAAAGGGTAATGCTTTCCTGACTGTCCAGCTGCCTCTGCATTTCCCTCTCTCAACCCGAACCTCACTGCATTTCCAATTGTTTCTTCACGGGTCTGTTTTAAAGTTATCTTTTTATGCCTGTCAGACACCCCAGGGATGAGAATCTCAGCTGCAGAGTCACACACTGATCCAGTTCATCCATCCCTGAAGGTGTGTCCATGGGAACAAGGGTCCCAGTGTTCCTCTAAGCTGTGGGCTGTGGGCAACGCAGCCTGTGGGGGTGGGGAATGAGCCAGTTCTCTCTCACTGAGATGCCCACATGAGGACAACGGAGTATATCCCTGGTCATTTGTCCAAGCTGTGAGCTGTCCTCCAGCATGCAAACCTGTCCAACAGCAGCACTGTGCTCTCTGAAAGCCCCGGGAGAAACACAGAGACTCTGTGACTGAGGAAGTGCTCTTGGGTTGGTGAGATGAGCCCTGTGTGTCCTTGGCTAGAAGTGAGGTGCGAGACCTTGGGAAGGGGGGAGACATTGAGTGGTCAGAGCATGGTCCTCTGCTCTCAGCAGTGTCTGGTTGCAACACAACAGAGTGTGATCTCCCTCCATCTTCTGAAGGTGCAAGGTCTGGTCAGCTGGGAACAAGGCAGAGGGACAAACGAGCTCCCCTGGGGCCAGGCAATCCTCCTGCCTCAAAGGACTCACCCTGTTCTCTCAGAGTATAGGAGAAATGCTGAGAGTTTCTGACTTCCAAGAACCGTCCCCAAGTGAAATGGGGCGAGTTGTAAAGAACAGCAAACATCTGAAAATGTCTTCTGTCATCTCAGTTTCTTTGCATGAATACTGCAGATGTTGACAGACCCTTTTGTATTAGATGCCACTTCATCCCACGATGGGCCACTGCCCTCACTGTTCCCATGACCCCACTGCTGCAGAGTAGCACAGATATCTCTGGAGTTGGCACACAAAGACCCGACTCCTCATAACACATGTGGCCAGCACCAGCCAGAGCACATGGAATGGAGCTGAGGAAGGTCTCCTGGAAAAAGAAAACAGCATGTGTGCAACAGCGTTAGACTCCATGAGAAATGGATTTGAATTTGCTTAGAGAACTCTCCACTAATTTAACATATTTTCATCCCATAATAGGTCCCCATGCCCAGAGGCCACAAATGTCCAACAGCAGCTCCATCACTCACTTCCGCCTCCTGGCGTTCACAGACACATGGGAGCTGCAGCTCTTGCACTTCTGGCTCTTCTTGGGCATCTACCTGGCTGCCCTCCTGGGAAACGGACTCCCCATCATGGTCATCGCCTGTGACTACCACCTCCACACCCCCATGTACTTCTTCCTCTTCAACCTTGCCCTCCTTGATCTGGGCACAATCTCCACCACTGTCCCCAAAGCCATGGCCAATTCCCTCTGGAACACCAGAACCATCCCTTACTGGGGATGTGTGGAACAGGTCTTTCTTATGGTTTTCTTGGTTGGAGCAGAGTATTCTCTCCTCACTGTCATGGCCTATGACCGCTACGTTGCCATCTGCAAACCCCTGCACTACGGGACCCTCCTGGGCAGCAGAGCTTGTGTCCACATGGCAGCAGCTGCCTGGGGCACTGGGTTTCTCAGTGCTGTCTTGCACACGGCCAATACATTTTCCATCCCCCTCTGCCAGGGCAACGGCATAGACCAATTCTTCTGTGAAATCCCCCAGATCCTCAAGCTCTCCTGCTCTGACTCCTACCTCAGGGAAGTTGGGCTTATTGTGGTCAATGCCACTTTAGGCTTTGGGTGTTTTGTGTTCATTGTGGCGTCCTACATGCAGATCTTCAGGGCTGTGCTGAGGATCCCCTCTGAGCAGGGACGGCACAAAGCCTTTTCCACCTGCCTCCCTCACCTGGCCGTGGTCTCTCTGTTTGCCTGCACTGGTATCTTTGCCTACATCAAGCCCCCCTACATCTCCTGCCCACTTCTAGACATCGTGGTGGCTGTACTGTACTCTGTGGTCCCCCCAGCAGTGAACCCCCTCATCTACAGCATGAGGAACCAGGAGCTCAAGGATGCCCTGTGGAAACTTCCCCAATGGACACTGTTTCATCGACAATAACCTGCCTGCGCTTCTCTGCATGTTCCTCTAGAACTTCTCTTAGGCCATGAGTCTGCTTTTTTCTCTTGTGATAATCCTACTTTTTGAGAAGTTTCTGCTTTGTACAACCTGTCTTGAGGCTTGATGCTGTTGTGTCTGACTGGTACATAACACTCTGTCAGGTGTGGCCTGTCAGATAAAAGGTCTTCAATATGACATATTCCCCAGGTTAGTGCTGTTAAGCCCTTGATGACGACAAGAACAACACAGCCATTTTCTCATTCATTTACACGCCCCAACTCTAACACCAAGTGGAATAGGTTGAAGAGTGTATCACAGGAAAAAAAATAATCTCACAGCTTGAGATAAAGACAGATGAAGAGAAAAATAACTGAAAAGGAAAAGAAGAAGAAGAAGAACAGATAAAAGAGTATAGAAAAGTATTGATGGAACACAAATGGCTCCCACCACCCAATGATTGATTGCCCAGCCTGTGCCAAGCAGCGATGGTGAATCTCTGCCACCAGCAAACCCACATTTATACAGCCAGCAGGATGACTATGGTGTGAACTATTCCTTTGGCCAGCTTGTTCTGTTTGTGCTTCCTCTCTTTGTTTCTATGGGAAGCTGAAAAATTCCTTGACTCCCCACAACCATTCTGTACAAACAACCATATCACCATTCTTCTCATTAAATCTAAAACAAAGCGGCTATGAGGACGAAAGTGATCTCCATCCTGGCTGAAACCTGGACGATACCCACCCCTTCTTTTATACCATCTATGTCGTGCCCAGCCCTTACATTTTGCAATAAATTGCTACCGCTATTTCTGCTTTGAGATGCAAATATCTCTATATACACACACAGAAGGACATCACCCCCTTGCTCTATGGGTCCTCCCTCTCAAATGTCGGTTGCGTTCATTTAGTCCGTGACTTGGGGCTCCATCTGTCAGAACAGTTTCAGGGCAGGAGAGATGGGCTGTGGTGCAGAAGTGTTGCATGCTGTAGCTGGAGCTCACAGCTGGTGTATCTGGCACGGCCCATGGCCATGGTCTGCTGGTCTGGAAAAAAATGCCAGGCAAGAGTTTCTGAGGCCAGTCTTGGCTCTATCATCATTGCACTTGACTTGCTTACATCAAACTTCATTCCTCATTCATTTGGGCAATTCCCACTGTAATACCCTTGATATAGCACATAGCAACCATAGTAGTAGTGATGGCATATAGGGGTAGTTTAGCAACAGACATTAAAATTTAAGTTCTTAGCAACTGACACCATAAAATTTAAGTTCTTGGCTGTTCTCACCCAAAATCCCATCCCCATGAGGTACATATCCGACTTTGCCATCCTTCTCCATCACCCACTGAGTGTACCCAGGCCCTTGAGTGAGCGTAACCCCATGGATGGGTTTGCCTTTACCTGAGGCAGGAAGAACCCAGGCTGTTTTCCTCAACATATTTTTCACGTGCACTGTGGGGACTTTATCCCCCTTCAGAGGTCATAAATTTCTCATTGAGTGGGGTCAGCTCGATTGGCGGATCCCCTGGTGTTGACAAACCAGGTTGGTTTTGTTAAATGTGTATCCCAGTATTAGAAGGTCCCACGAATCCTTGCTCTCAGTGCCATCTTTAACCACCCATTGTAGTGTTCAATCTTCCCAGAAGCTGGTGTATGATGGGGAATGTGACAGATCCCCTCAATGCTGTGGGGTTTTTTGCCCAGCTGTCAATGAGGCTATTTCAGAAACGAGTCCCGTTGTCTGACACAATTCCCTCTGGGTTTCATGTTGCCATAGAACTTGCTTTCCAAGACCCAGGATCATTTTCCAGGTGGTGGCATTGGGCATGGGGTGTGTTGGCAGTCGTCTGGCGGTTGCTTCCACCAATTGTAAGCACATGGCACTTGCCATGATAGGTTTGTGGGAGTGTGATATCAATCTGCCAGGCCTCCCCATGCTTATTTTTCAGTCAGCATCCTCAGTGTTAGAGAGTTTGCAATTGCTTGGCCGTTTCAATTTAAGCCCAATTCCCTCTTCACAGATAACCTGTGCGATAGTGTCCATGGTCAAGTACACCCCTTGATCACAAGCCTGTTAATATGTTTCATCTCCTCCTTGATGGCTTGAGGTGTCATAGGCCCATCCAGCTATGACCAGCTTCATCCTTATGTTGCCAGTCCAGATCCACCTGAGCCACTCCAATGTTAGCCTCATTCACCTGCTGGTTGTTCTGTTCTGCTCACCAAGCCCCTCTCCATCATTTATCAACAATCTTGGTCATCAGGGGAGGTTCCAGAATATTGGATGGTGGTTCATGTGATGCCCATCTACAAGAAGGGCAAGAAGGAGGATCTGGGTACTAGAGGCTTGTCAGCATGACCTGGGTAACAATAATAATGATGGAGAGGATCATCTTGAGTGAGCTCTCATGGCAAGTGCAGGGCTGGCAAGGGATGAGGGCCAGCCAGCATGCGTTTATGAAAGGGAGGTCCTGCTTAACCAACCTGATCTCTTTCTATGACCATATGACCTGACATCTGGATAGGCAGAAGACTGTGGACACGGTCTACCTGGACTTTGGTAAGGCTTTTGACATTGTCCCTCACATCATTCTCCTGGAGAAGCTGGTGAATCGTGGCATAAGAAAGTGTCATCTCCACTGGGTAAAAAAATGGCTGGATGGCCGTGCCCAGAGAGTTGTGATTCAGGGGTGAAATCTTGTTGGCTGCCAGTCACCAATGGTNAATCTTGTTGGCTGCCAGTCCCCAATGGTGTGAGAGAGGAGACTCCAGGAATGCTCAAGGGTAACTTCTGAAGGCAGGTAACAGACAGCCCTACCAGCGGGGATGTGATACCTGACGTGATGGTCACCAATGCTCTTGAGCTAATTTGTGGCATCAGGATGGGAAGCAGCTGTAGAGACTGAGGACATTACACAGCTGTCTGCCTTACCTGGCCTTTCAGATGACCCTTCTGTTGTGGGA
>VZRU01008864.1:0-28444 GCA_013398155.1 Pedionomus torquatus
GGTGGGGGGGTGGGGGAAGGTCTTTGTATGTTTTACTGTTCTTATGATAGCTCTGTTTTGTCTTTGTGTGGATACTATAAGATGATTTGTATAGCAAGAATATAAAAGATAAAAATATAATTAAGAGCTTCTCAGCTCTTATTTGTGCTTTCCAAGATAGCTTGGGCAAATTTGCTAAGATATTTTAGTATTTTTAGGGTTCCATTCGTTGCTGATCTGGGTGATGCAGGTTTACAGTCACTAATTAAATGCATTCTGTACTCAATGATGTGTCACTGTCAAGTTTGTGGGCATTTAAAAAAAAAAAGGAGGGGGGGTGGTAAAGAATGGATAAGAAAGCGTGGCAGATGTGCGAGCAATGAATAGATGTAGTACTGTCTCAATAAGACTGACTTTCTGTAATTCAGCACATGTATTATGTGAGAATGTTAAATATTCTGTGGGATTTCTTGAAGACTGCCCTATCCCCTTTTGTTTTATCCTGCTTGTGTAATCCTCATTCCTTTTGAAGCCTGAATCTCTGAATGAAAATGCATTTTGGCAACAGCTTGTGAATTATTTTAACAAGATTTTGACTTAAATCTTTCTGACAGCTTTCAACTACTGCTAAGCAAGAGAAATGTGGACTACTAGATAACTGTAAATGCAGTATAGCTAAAATCATAAAGCTGATAGGAATCAGTGTTTTGTTATGTAACTGGTGATAACTGTCCTAAAATGTCTGTGTGTTCTGAGGAAAATGTAACATCAGTGGTGTAGTAAAGACTCTTAAAAAATAATGTTTAAAAGGAGATGGGAAAGTTTTTCTTCCACCTTCATTTTTCCTTTAAACATAGCAAATGCTAACGCTGATATTTACTTTCTCATTGTGTTGCTTGCAGTGGGATAGGCCTGGTACTGTTGTGTATGGTCATGCTTGCTGGCTGAGACTGATTTAAGACACCCCAAAGATCCTGCCATTACGTTGTTAAGAAACTTCCCTTGACTCCCTCTTTGGTCGTGAATGTGGCTCGGTATCTGACAGGTGGCGAACTCTGCATTTTTTAAAAAAATACATAGGTTTCTATGTTGAGGCTTGTTTTTTTGGGTGTGTGCTTGGTTTTGGGGGGGTTGTTTTTTTCTTGTTTGTTTTGTTTTTAAGCTGTTTGTAAGTACTGTTAAAAAGCTTAACTTCCAATTTTATTGTTTGTTGCTGATGTTGACTTTGTCAAGCTAGTTTCGAGGAAGCTTTAAGATTGCAGGGCTCCCCAAGGAAACAGTTCCACCTGGCTGCTGTTGTAGCTTCCCTGTGTTGGGTCAAACGTTTGTGGGATTTCATCATGAACCATATTGGAAAAATAATTTGTTTTGAAACTAGTGCACATGGTCCATATGTTTTCTGCTGTAATTCACTGTGTGGCTGCAGAAACTCTTGTGCTGGTGTAAGGGAGAAGATGATCAGGAGTATGAGGAAACAATGGGACTGTTACATTAAACTAGTGGTGCTGACTTTTTCTTCTTTTAAAATACTGGTGCTAGAGCAGCTTCTTCTGGAATATCCAGATTTTCTAGCACAAGAGTGAAAGGATTGCGAGCCAAGCATCGCTTCCCATATTTAGGGCAGAAAGCAAGGGAAAAAGAAGGTTGAATTGCAGAAAGCATGTGAATTACAGCCCTCTTGTTTCAGGCATAGCCTGTGTTCCTAGCAGTCGCAGTCCTCTTCAAAATGCTCGATGTTAGCAATGACATCTTGTGTCATATTCTTAATACAGACCTTTGGTCATTAATCTTCTGAGACTAGTCCAGAGAAGAGGTTCATGCCCTGGAGAGGGGCAATTAGATTTTTAATTTTTGTGCTTTAATTTAGCGGTTGATGTTGTGTAGCACTAGATGATGTTGCGCCTCTTTTTCATTGTCCTTTACCGCTTGTGTCCCTACTTGACGTGGTGTGGCTGCTACAGACTGCCAATGAGCACAGAAGAGGCTGTGGGTGATACTGTTTGCTTCTGTGAAACAGTATTTTGTAATTTTGATGCTTTCAGGGGAATGTGTACTTTATCTGTGAAAGTGTGAAGTGTGTAGAAACTTACTGTTACAAATGAGCTGTTTCTTACCTATCTCTGTATCTACCAGTATTCTTCTCTACATTAGTTTTAATAGAGATTCATCAAATTTTAGATCTGTGCATATTGTAAGAATATTTACACAGACAAATGTTAATTAAAAAACCAGCTGTGTACTCTTTTCACTTCTGTTCCTAAGTATGAGAGTTGTTTGGAAAAGGGGAAAGGGGGTTCTGCGTGTCCAGTTGTTATCCATTACAACTGAATGGAAACAAAAGCTGCAAATAGTTGAGTGGGTTTTTTTAAATAGATATATATATTTAAGGTTTTCTATTCAAAACTAATTTCTTTTAAAGTGCTATATCCTTACTCCTTTACAAAAAATTCAGGGAGAAGGTTAGCAAAGATAGCAAATATATTTTAGCTGCCAGCGTTGGACATATCCAATGGCTGTTTAAAAAAAAAAAGAAAACAAAAAACCTAAAGTGTGGCTAGTTTGCACCTTTACCAGTTTTTACAAAACATTCCTAAAACTGTGTGGAACTGACTGCTAGAGTTTGTGCTGTAGTAATTCAAGATCTTCTCTTCTGGTTAGAGGCTTTAAAGGTGAAGTAACTATCTTGTTCTATATCCCAGGGACCTGAAGACTTGTCTAAATTAGGATGTCGAATTTCAGCTAACACCAACAGATTGTTCTTAAAACTTGAAAGTAGAGGTGATTTAAGCATTGATTTAAAAAATATCAATCAGACTGAACTTCAACCATTTGCTGAAGTTTGTATTACTTTTCTGTACTAGACTTCTGAATGCCTTAATTAACCTTTACTAGCTAATACCATCTCGCCTTTTGTCTAGACAAGATCTGAAATGGTCCGATACACTACTGTGCTCCTTCAGAGACTCATGCTTGCTGATGATGAGAAGTAAAAACTTAATCATATTAAAGCATATATTTTGTAGAAATTGGAAATATCTTGGTCACTACTAGTGAATGGTAAGTGGACTTTTGAAAGCAGTGTTTAATGAACACAAGTGCTACGTTTCTTTTAGATGAAGAAAACATTGGGAAAAAAAAATCTGTGAACAAGAACGAGAGGGTCATTTATGAGAAATGAACGTCTTAAGGCTTTGGCTTTAATGAATAAATTGTTGAGCTGCCGAATTTCTGGGAGATCCATCCTGTTTGTATTGAGTTAGACAAAATTCAGAGTTGCTTGAGTGGGCTTGGAAAATTTGCGTAATGTTGAGTCATATACGTAGTCTTAAGGCTTTCAGGTAGTTAAAAGCTGAGGCCAGTGAAAAGTTCATACTTCTGAGACTGAGTTCATGATTATGGTTATGCTTTGTCTCTGTATTACCTGTACAAGCTTATTTTTGAAGGAGATGTTGGTTATTTAAGTAAACTCTTATATTTGTATATTCTAAACATTAACAGAGTAATGTTTGTATAAATGTTGCAGAGAAGCCTAAAGATAAAGCTTTTGCTTTTGTCCTAAGTCCTCATCCCAATTTTTTTTTTTCCTGAAAAAGGTGGCTCCAGTGAAGTGCAGAGCTGCATGTTAGAGTTCAAACTGGTCTAAGAGTTTGCCACTGTCCTTTTTACCGCTTTCATCCTGGCTGCATGCTCTTCTTTTCCCCCTAATCCAGCTCTGGCACTTGCTTTCCCCATCATTAAGCCAGTTCGATAACCTAGCCGTACTAAAGTGATTTTTGACTACCAAGAGCCTGCTCACTGGGGATCCCAAAGGGTGTTGTCAGGGCTGTTGTGAAGGTGAGGATAGAGCATTACGCAGCCCTGTAGCAAGGCTGAAGGAGGAGTGAGATGTATGAGAGGGGAGCTGAATTTGCCCCTTGGGCAGTGGCTACCTCTTGAGCTGCTCAAGTCTTAACGTACACCTTCACCCAGTCCAAGAGTAAATTTGCCATTTCTTACCTGTTGTGTCTCTTTCATGATAAACAGATTCATGTTTGAACCCATTTAAGCAAAAGGTATTGCCTGCCCTTTAGTAAAAGGTCATGTCTTTGACAGCTGCTTTTTCTGTCCTATAGGGATCAGTATTGCTGAAAGCACAAATAGAGAGTTTTGAAATAAGTACTTCATTGGCACCGACTGACGGTTTGAGGTAAGATAAACTTAATTCTATTTTTAAATGTTCTGATGGAGCCCCACCATTTAAAATGAAAATTGATATTTGTATTCCTAAAATACATGCATGCAATAAGAAATTAAAACATATAAAAATTTGGGAAATTAGCATCTTTCTTTAAATTTCAGCTATCATATTATATATGTACTTTGATATGATTCTACTTGGCCTTAGAATGTGAATGTATAAATGTTGTTGAATGCAGGGGAAATAAAACAGGCTTCCTTTAAAGCTGAGATTGGGCTGTATTATAAATTTATTATCTGAAAATTACATAATAGTAAAAAATCCAAGGTTTTTTTCTTACCACTTTTGGAAAATTGGTATGCTTCCTATCCTAACAGTTAAAACCTCTAAATTTTTGTTTTCTGTGAGTAGACAAGTGTAAGAGATAAGCCATTTTCTGTGAGTTTAATTGAACACAATGAATTAGAAACCATCTTCTGAGTATAGGTTATATAAATTTGCTTTTTAATGGAAGAAGCCAGTAAAAGACAGCATTCACCATATTATTCTTCCTCAAGGTAAAGAATCTTAATTAAATGGAAAGCTTGTTGAGGTTAAAATTGATATTTATTTTTTTTTTGCTGGGTTAGTTTCAGATGAGGTTTGGGGCCGTGCAGGTTCTTGTGCTGCTGTGGTGGGGAATGTCATATGTGGCAGGAGGAACTAGTTGACAGAGGAAGACATGGTCTGCTTTTTTCTTACACTTATGTGTCCAGAATTTCTGATTTTAGGATTTTTTTTTAAACTTTAAATTAAACTCTAATGCTGTTTACTTGTCTTTACATAATTGAAATATCACCCAGGTAACAAGAAAGATTATGTAAAGTACCTTGTGACATTAAGTGCTTGTTATGTTGAGCTTGTATTTTTTCAGTACAGTAATTTTAGGCATTCGTGCTTGTTTGCAATACAAAAGCCAAATGTCTGGGTTTTTTTCCATTTTTGTTTTAATTATTATTAAACAATGATGATGATTATACATATTGAGCATACAAAGGCCTGAAAATGTGTAGTAACTTGTCCACAGTTTATATTCAGGTTGTCTAATGTGACACTTTTTTTTTTTTTTTTTTAAAGCTGGGCAATTTCAAAAAGAAAATGGTAATGGGTCAAAGTTTTTATTAATTAAATTGGGGATTTTTAGCCACTGATCTGAAAAGAGAAGGAAAAGGTGTGTATTTTTTTTTTTTATGCCTAGAGCTAATAAATTCTAAGTATTTATGACTGTACGTAAGAAGAAATGATAGTTTATTATGATTTTTTTCTAAGATTCATTGCTTTATAATCAACTTTCGCTTTCATGGCTTGATTTGAGCTTAAATAATATGGCTTGTAAGAGAATAGAATAGTTTTGACTAGTTGTTAGAGATCTTTGTCGGCTGTGCATTTTACATGTAGTTTAAAAAGCAGTGTTGAAGTAAAAAGATGCAGGGTGGGCATATTGACTGGTGGAAAATCGGATCACAGTGATTAGCTTTAGTACATGTGTTTAAGAGAAATAATACCTCTGGCTCAAACCAACAACTGCTGGACAGAATACTTCAGGGCTTTTTCTTTGCTTATGTAAAAGGTACATAGTAGGGGACTATAAATTCCTTCTAGGGAAGGATTGGCGCATTGGAAATGCAAGGAAATGATAAGCCACCCAAATAGCAAAGAGTTTTGTTCTGAAATATATTAAAACATGTAGTTGTCCAGACTTGCATACTTCTTCCCTTAATTCACAGAAGTGTTTTTTTTTTTTCTGTTGCTTCCTCTTTCCTTCTACAGGATCAGTTTGCAGTTAAATCTGGAAAACCTTTTACTGTTACATTTTATCCTTTCAGATGAACTGTGTGCACTGTAGCTACATACACAATTCTTTAAAGTGCAGTTGAGCTGTTAATTTACTAATAAATGTATTCATACCGTCTTCAAGAGTTCTTTAGTTAAGAAAACTCTATATATTCTTATTTATCTAAATTCTATATTCTTATTTTAGCATATAAGAATTCTATTAATTTATATGACTTCTAAATAGTCACTTCCTTCTCTTTTTTTCCCCCCTCCCTGCTTTTCCTTTTGGACAGGAGTGTATCTACTGGGAAAAATGGGTCGATCTAACTCTAGATCGCATTCTTCAAGATCAAAGTCCAGGTCTCAGTCCAGCTCTAGGTCAAGATCCAGATCACATTCTAGAAAAAAGAGATACAGGTAAACGGATGGCTTACTGCATAAGAAGTTGGTCTAGTATATTAGGTTTTGTTTGGAAATTATTTTTCATTTGCATGATGCTGTGGCAAAAGTGAGCCTAGGATCTTCTTTCATTGTAGGCAGCAGGTAAATTCTGCTTTGAGTGTGGTTTCTGTTACTTTGGTTCTTTGATACTTGGCTGTTTTTTTCTTTTCTTGTGTCTCAAGACGATTTCAGAATGCTAATAGTTCTTCATGGTTTGTGGATTTGATTTTTTTTTTGTTTGTTTGTTTGCTTGTTTGATTTTTTTCCACACACCCCCCTTCCCATATTTTCTTTGTCCAGTCTCCGTGTGATTTGTGCTATATTTCTCATGCAGCTTTTCAGATCTGGAGTAACTTAAAGCTTCAGCAGATAAGCCTTGTTATGTCTTGTCTTCTGAGTTACCTCCAGCTTTTTCCTGACCTTTCTTACTGGTAGACATTATCATCTCCCATAAAAGAAGTGGTTGAATTGAATATTTACTGCCTCATCAGCTGCTGTCCGCGGGCTGACGTGTTAAACTGGGGTCATGTAATTTAATGTTTCAGGCTGGGGACTCTAGTGGCTGAGGAGCTGAATGCCACCCTCCAGAGTGGTCATAATCTCTAATAAAGTGGCAGGGCAGGCCACTGAGACTGATAATGTCTTAATCATGTGATGCTGAAATCTAAGTTTCAGTGTCCTTAGGAATATAGACACATTTACTATAATCCTTTGAGACAGAAATAATAAGTAAAAATAGATTGTAGAAATTACTTTAAAACTGTTAGTCTGCTTCCTTTACCATTCTGACTGCATTTGAGAAATCTGGCATTTAGTGTCAAGGTTATATATTTATTTATTCGATTCCCCAATTGTCAAATTTTAATGTTTGCTTTTTAATTTTAGTTCTAGGTCTCGGTCAAGGACATATTCACGATCTCGCAGCAGGGATCGTGTTTATTCTAGAGATTATCGCAGAGATTACAGAAATAATAGAGGAATGAGACGTCCCTATGGTTACAGAGGAAGAGGTAGAGGGTATTATCAAGGAGGAGGTGGTAGATATCATCGTGGAGGTTATAGGCCTGTCTGGAACCGAAGACACTCCCGAAGCCCTAGGCGTGGCCGTTCACGTTCCAGAAGTCCAAAACGAAGGTCTGTGTCTTCCCAGAGGTCCCGGAGCAGGTCTCGTCGATCTTACAGGTCTTCCAGGTCCCCAAGGTCCTCTTCATCTCGTTCTTCATCCCCATACAGCAAATCACCTGTCTCTTCCAAAAGACGTGCGTCTCTGGAAAAGCAGGCAAAGAAAACTGAAGGGGCTCCTTTGCAAGATAGCCCTTTGAAAAATAAATCACAAGAGGAACAGAAAGATACATTTGAACATGACCCATCAGAGTCTCTTGACGATTTTAACAAATCATCAGCAGCTTCTGGCGACATTTGGCCTGGCCTTTCAGCGTACGATAACAGTCCGAGGTCACCCCATAGCCCTTCTATTGCCACCCCACCCAGTCAGAGTTCGTCCTGCTCTGATGCCCCTTTGCTTAGTACAGCCCATTCAGCAAAGGACACACCTCAACATTCCCATTCCATTCAGCATAGCCCTGAGAGGTCTGGCTCTGGTTCTCTTGGAAATGGGTCTAGCCGTTATAGTCCTTCTCAGAATAGCCCATTGCATCACATCCCTTCAAGGAGAAGCCCTGCAAAGACAATCCCGGCACAGAGCGCTCCCCGGGAGGAGGCTCGAGTGCGGTCATTTTATCCTGAGGGTGGCGAACAGGAGACTGCAAAAGGTGGAAAGTTTATGAAAAGGTAAGAATTACATTAAAAGCCTGATGTTGCCTCTTAAAACCTGTCCATTACAGAGTTTTGACAAGATCATCACTGTACCTTGAAAGACTCAGTATGGAATAAATGCTGCTAATTTTAGTTTGGTTGGAATTGAGTTTGAAACGTATGCCTTTTCCTCCTAAGATGCTTCAGGTTCTTAGCTGTTGGGTATTGGAGATAGGGACCTGTATCCTAGAGGAAATACTGGCTTGTGCTTTTCCATTATAGTGTATTTTCTTATACTCTGTTTACTGTTAAAAAAAACTTTAATTGGAATAGCGCATCAGACTGACTTGTTTGATAGTGAATGCTGTTTAAGTATTTTGAAATTTTAATGGTTTCATGTATTTTGAAATGCAAATCTTGCGGAAGTCTAAAAATGCAGATAGTGAACAATGATTTCTTTGTTAACATAAACAGTCTCCATTGCTAATGGCGTGGTGCAATATGACAACTTTGATGCCTTGACTTGCATAATGTATAAAAAAGGGTAGGTCTTGGTATTCTTGGAACATCATTCTATTGATGTGAAGGACAACATATTTAAAGTTGGAAGTGTGTTTTCCAGTTAACATAAATTTCTCAAATCTGCTCTTTGAATGTTTGATACAGTCGTAATTTTTAAAAGCTGCGAAATCTTGCTGACATCAGACTGTTCCTTTCTAATGTGACTTGTACTTTAGTGGATTTCTTATAAAATGAATTACAGAGCAAAACTGTGCCTGCTATATAAGTTTGATTGCAGACTATTTAAATGAATTTGTCCAGTCAGTGATTAGCTATATGAAAAATACACAGCTTAGAAGATCAAAAATATGACTTCCCCTGGGTTAGATGTATTGAAATTGGTGGATGTGTTAGGACCTATGTGAAAATAGTGTATAGATAAGGCAGTGGCTGAAATAATTGGCAAGTGTGTTTCTGTGGTTAGGAGAGATGGCTTCTAAAGGTTCCCTGCTTGTAAGTGATACAATGACTGCATTAAGTGTGTGTCAGGTTTTGGAATTCTCTTAAAAATGTGCAGTTATCTTGAAAACTATTCACTTTTTCATTGTTTGTTACGGTGGTGCTCTAACTCTTTCACCTAAGTCAAAAAAGGAATTGCAGTCTGAATTTACAAATTCCATTTGAATTTGATGGAAAAACTTATGTAAGAGAGAGGGAAACTGGGTACCAATTAAGAAAGAACAAACAAACCACTACCTTTCTTTTTTTTGTAAACTCAAGCAGAGAATTTCTGGGTGTTCTACAGGAAGGTGTTATATCCTGCAGATGCTTCCAGTAGCACATAAATGCAGTGGGTGCAGTTTTAATGGTGTGTGAAGCGTTGCATGCTGAAGTTGAATTGTTCAGAGGAATGTTATTTTCTTCTTCTTGGTGTGGAATTGACACAAAAGAGGAATGCAAGTGAACTGGAATGAATGCAATCCAGAGTTACCAGTCTCTTCTTTGCTATCCACAGGTACACAGATGAAGAGTCTAGAGTATACCTGCTTGATAGGGGTAATACCAGGGAGAAGGAGGCCCAGAAGGAGAGAGGATCAGAAAAAGGGAGGTTAGAGGGAGAAAGGGAATGGGAGGAACAGGAAACTTTAGAGTTTTTCGTTGATAAAGAGACTGGGAAAGAAAAGTTTAATGACTCTGAAGGGGAGGACACAGAGGAGACAGAGGATTACAGACAGTTCAGAAAGTCTGTCCTGGCAGATCAGGGTAAAAATTTTCCTACTGCATCTCACCGGAATGCTGAGGAGGAAGGAACCAAATACAAATCTAAAATATCAATCAAGGGCAATAGAGAGAGCGATGGATTTAGAGACGAGAAAAATTATAAGCTTAAAGAGACTAGCTATGTAGTGGAAAGACCTAGTGCAACAAAAGATAAGCACAAGGAAGAAGACAAGAGTTCTGAGAGACTAATGATGAAGAAAGAAACTCAGTCACCTGAGCAGGTAAAGTCTGAAAAGCTCAAAGAACTCTTTGATTACAGTCCCCCTCTACACAAGAATCTGGATGCGAGAGAAAAATCCACCTTCAGAGAGGAGAGCCCACTTAGGATCAAAATGATAGCCAGTGACTCCCATCGTCCCGAAGTTAAACTCAAAATGGCACCGGTACCCCTTGATGATTCCAATAGGTAAATTATTCCATTTTACAGTGTGGTTCTCCACCTGCCTCTGGTGTCATTCCTCTTTATTTAAACTAGTGGTTTCTTTTTGTGTGTCTGTTTTTGTTGTTGATGCATTTTTAGACCTGCTTCCTTGACTAAAGACAGGCTGCTTGCTAGCACACTTGTCCATTCCGTCAAGAAGGAGCAAGAGTTCCGATCCATCTTTGACCACATTAAGTTGCCACAGGCCAGCAAAAGCACGTCAGAGTCATTTATTCAGCACATTGTGTCCTTGGTTCATCATGTCAAAGGTACGTATTCAGTTTATCATACCCAACATACACCTGACAACTTCATTTAAGCCTGCTTGCTGTCTCTAGTCCAGAAAATGTTCAGCCCTCTTAATGTTGCTTCAGTCAGACTTTCCTCCTTTTGAGGTGCACATAAAAATAGTAGTCCCAGAAGCCAGAGCCAAAAAAAAAACCAAACCCAAAACAAACGCAAGCAATGCAGAGCAAAATAGGCTGTGCTATGTTTTTGGAAACGTTTTTGAGTCTAAGTCATATATAAAGTTTGATTATCTTTTGGTTTTTAACATTATTTTTTTTGGGTGTAGTTTAAACATACTATGTTCATCAATCTTTTCTTTCTTAGTTTTATTTTAATGGCTCTAATATATAATTTTATATTAAGTGGTGTAGCATGGGTTGGCAGGTGTCCTTTGCACTGCAAATACTGTGCCATTCCTTTTGGAGCACCCCAGAGCTCATTTCTGTAATCTTATTGGAAGGGTTTTTCTTGTCTCAATAAGATTCAAGAAAAATTGTGCTCTAAGTGATATTAAATGCACTATTTCATTTTATTCCAATTTGACATTATAGTGCTGGAGCCAGGAATTTCACTTAAAGGAACTTGGCTTAATAACCCTCCATTAAATTAATTATACACTAATAATTTTCTAATTTAATAGTAGTGGCTGTTGCTTAATAGAAATAGCCCAAAAGCCTGAGCCAGCCAAAAACCAAAAAAAACCCCAAAACTAAACCCCACCAAAATAACAAACCCAGACCATCAAAGTAGAAGTATTTAATTTCTGTCACATATTCTATCTGAGTTTTGTGATGGAAAAATAGTTAATTCCTTACAATCACATGGGGATATCTGGAAAATTTTTAAAATTCTTTTTTTTCCCCGTAGCATTTCTTTCATTTCACTGGGCTGTTGTCTTTTTTTTTTTTTTGTGTGTGTGTGTGTTTAATTTACTGAGATAATATGGAAGAATTTGCTGGTGAAAATAATGTTGCTGTGTCATCAGACAAAGGGGGAATGTGGAAATGCTTAATTAGGTGACCACATTGAGTCTATCTCACTGTAACCATTGGTCTTTAAGATGCAAAGATCTGCATGCTGGAAGTATGTGCTGAGGTTCCCTGAAAAGTCTTATTTTGTTGGCAAAATGCAGATTACTAAGGCCAAATGATTTCCTGCATTTTGAATTGCTTATAAAGAAGAAAGTAAAGAGCTAACAATAATAGATGATGATTAATAGATGAAAAAATTCTTATGGGGACACCTATTTAGAGTATAATGATTGTTGTTGTGAAAATAATTTTATTTATATGTAAAGAGGTGTAAGGCTCAGTCCAGTCAGAGCTTCTGTAAGTTTTTGCTTATATAGTACATATATAGACTGTAGGTGAAATAATATTCCTGAAACTCGCACGTGCTGATCACAGAATAGACTGTTTTTCTGTAAACTTTTGTATGTTAAGCAAGTACCTGGTAAATGTAACAGTTTAACAGCCTATCTGGTCAAGTTATTAGAATATGTACAGTTATGGTTGTTAATGAAAGCAGAACCTCTCTTTAAGTTTCAAATTTACTGTGCTCTGTGATCAGATTTTTAGTAACTCTTTTGACAACTTGAAGTTATGTTCATTATTGGTGTGATGCGACCAGTCTGAACAGCTCTTTATTACTGTAGAGCTGAAAATGCCCAGTGATGTTTTCTTTTTCATTGTAACTAGGTCCTGGAATGTGTTTTGAAATGGCAAAATCCATGTTACAAAAGTAAAATAGCTGTTGAAAGATACAGATGCCAAACAGGCAAAGTTGAACCTTCTGTCTTCCTGGCAAAAAATGGCATAAAAACAGAGTTGCTAGCTCAAATTCCTGTGTTTGATGGAATTATGATTGAGGCACTACCCTTGTAGTGGCCGTTTCAAGTTTTAATGGTTGGTTATGAGACAAATGCTGGATGCCGGGCGGTAAGTTGATACAGATGTATGTTGACCTGTTAAGCGGATAGCTTGCTTCATATGTAACATTTCATAGCTCATGACTTTATGTATTTCTATCTTACATTTAAACACATTTGTTGAGCTGGTTTAAAAACTTTTTTGCTGTCGCTAATTTAACTGTCTCTGAAGGAAAGAGAAAATTTGTCAGAGAAGTTGTCAAGTTTGCCAAGATGCCAGATGCTTAAATGAATTTATTTATGTAGAGGTGTGTTAATTGTCTTGGATTGTTTATCATCGCAACTTCAAGAAATTGTATTACTCCTTTTAAGAAATGACTTATTAGGTCATTCATGTAGTTATTGAAGCATATATTGGAGTTAATTCAGTGAAAACGCTTTACTTAAAGATGAAATTAATAATAAAATGCACTTATTATGAGTATTCGTGACTCAAAGTACTTCATTTTCTCTTACGTGCAAAGTATAAAAAAACTGTTAAGAAATTGCTCCTTTCTTTTTCATTAGAGGAAAATCTTGTTGAAAATGAGCAAGTTCGATCAGTAAATGATGCTTGAACTGGATGTTAATACAGTCATGGCATAGTTACAAGTAGACTTGCAGTGATGCTGTGCACTGTTACTTTGTTTGGGTTACAGAATGTGTAAAAATAGGAAAAGCACCACATTTGCTTGTCCTGATACAGTTTTATTGAAAATACTGTGTTTTTGCCTGCTTACTTGCCTTTCTGTCAGGAGTGAAGTACCTGTCAGTTGAATTAAACTAATGAAACAGTGTTTTTTCTATTGTAACCAACAGAGCAATACTTCAAGTCAGCTGGAATGACCCTAAATGAGAGGTTCACTGCATATCAAAAAGCTACTGAAGAACACTGCACTCGGCAAAAGAGCCCAGAAATACATAGGTATATGTTAACTGCATACGTAGATGCTTTGTCTTTCGAGTAACATCTGCTAATGTTTCTTTTGAGAACCCCAAATATTTTTTCTAATCTGCATGGAGTAATTAATCAATTTGTTATAAATCGAAAACACCAAAACCACCCTACCAAAGTCCTCTTCTCTAAAAGAGAACTTACCTGAGCCATGTCTGGCTTCATGGGTGGTTTTGTAGCAAGCACCTTCTCTACCTCTGTATCTCGTTTGGGATATATTTACTTTCCTCACGTGCAGTGCTCTGATATCGAGAGGCGTATGTCTGGAAAATGACAAGATGCCCTGTACATGCATCTTTATTCCGCAGGGTGAAATGTTCCATCTCATACTACTTTAGTTTGTGGCTGTGTGTGTTAATTTACAGCAGTTTTTTTTTTCAAAAGTCTGAGAGGCTGGAAGGTAAGAAGGTGGGCGGGCAGACGTAGTTTCTGATCACGTGCTATGGTTTTTTTGATGCAGTGTACTATTTGCGTTGCATGTGAGGATATATTATCTCCATATTCAGTATCCAACTTTGTAAGTTTTCTTTGACATTAAGTATTTTTGACTTTACTGTAAAGTACCATAATGTTCATTATTTTTTGGGGAGTGGCTTTTAAACTGGCGACGTATACCTACCTTTTGAAATTACTCATTAGACATTTGTATCTTTGAAGCTGTGATTAAAATGTGAAAAATCAAACCACCTATTTTTCTGTATTTGTATTTTTAGCATATTTCACACACGACAAAACCAAAGTTTTTCATTTTGAGTCTGCATCTGTATTAAGATGGTGGAGCTTTATATGCAAAAAGTTTGCTCTGCTGCAAAAATGCTTTCTTTCTCAGTTTGCTGGTGAAAAGAAATGTCTGGGGCCATTACTAGTCACGTGCGTGTATGGCAAGACACTGCTTTTATTTTACATTTAGGAGGATTGACATCTCTCCAAGTACCCTGAGGAAGCACACCCGTTTATCAGGTGAAGAGAGAGTCTTTAAAGAAGAAAATCAAAAAGTAGGTTCTAAGTAAACATCCTAGTTGTATTTCTAAACTTAATTTCTTGTGTTTCTCTTTACATCTGAACTTCAACCGTGTGTACAAAAATGCATAAAACAACTTGTGTTTATTGTATCTGGAGTACTTGCATTTAGAAAAATATGGTTATTTTTTGCCTTTGAGTAAGAGATATTACTAAGAAGCCAGTTTACGTAGCTGTATTGATAATGTAGTGTATAAGGTTAAGCTTTCTCCCACCCTTCCTTTCTTCTTGGACATTTCTTGAACAATTTTGTGACCCTTGCTGCCCAAGGACAAAGAATAGAAGGGGGTGGGAGGAAGGGAGGGAAGTGCAGAGGTGGTCAGTGAGTAGGATGGTTGAATTGCGAAGGTGCTTGTGCTCTGTTAAAAACAATTTGCCAGAAGAAGTGAATACTTTTAACGACCTCCCAAACCATGTATTATGGTCTGTCTGAATCATCAAGCCAATGGGCTATTTTTTGGGAAAGCTTGTTTGAAACCTGAAATTCTTAGCTGTTCTTTTTTTAGATCTAGCCATTGCATGTAAAGGGCATTCACTTAAAGTCCATTTGTGTGCTGAAGAGTTTGTTGGAAACTAGGTAAATTCTATCTCCCCCTTTTTTTTTTTTTTGAAAATGGATGCACAGCTTGCCCTTTCATTTGAATTCTCTTCTGGATGTTTTATTTCAAAATTTTGTTCCAAAACGCATATTTGTTTACAGGGGGATAAAAAATTAAGGTGCGATTCTGCTGATCTTCGGCATGACATTGACCGACGTAGAAAAGAGCGAAGTAAAGAGCGAGGAGACTCAAAGGGTTCCAGGGAATCCAGTGGGTCAAGAAAGCGGGAGAAAACTCCAAAAGATTACAAGGATTACAAATCTTACAAAGATGACAGGTAAATATTTCAAGTCCCTCTATAGGTTTTTAGCTTCTAATTAGCCTTTGTAATTGTAAAGCTTAATTGCTTTCAATTTTCAATGTATAATGGAACATTTAAATTTAAACAATTAAAATTATTTGTTTTACAGCAAATATGTATTATCTGTCTTTTACACGGCTTATGGTGGATGAGGACAAAAACTTTGGAATAGCAAGCTAACACTGAAAAAAAAAATGACAAATTAATCTGTCCTATTATCCAGGCTACATCAGGAGGTTGGACTTCAATGCAGTACATTTCTATAAACAGTTTGTGTAAGAACTTTGGTTCGTTATGCTTGATTCCGCACTTTTTCAACTCATAACACCCAGAGTATGAGAATCTTACTGATATTTAGGTTTTAACATGGGTGAGAAGGGAAAATTTAATTTTTTGTCTAAAGCCAGGGGGCTGTTTTTAAGAAAAAAAAAATAATGTTAGTATATCTCAGTGGATACTGTGTAGCAGTGGTAAGAGTTACTTCAGGTATGACCTTTCTTTGAATAGAATATTAAAATCTTGTAAATCGGGTCACATTAGTACCACTGTGGGGTTACTAAAAGTCTTGCTGTAGGGAATTTCCCCCCCGCCCCCTGCTTTGTACTTGGATATACAAGGAATTTTAACTTATGCTTCCCGTTTCCCATTCTGACTTTGGCTGGCTAAAGTTTATCTTCCACTGGCTAATTCCGTACAGCCATCTACGTTAGGGAAGCCCACACCGTTATCTCCTCAACAGTGTGCAAACTGAACTTTGTAAACTTACTGTAAAACTGCCTTGAGGGTTTTCTTCCCTTAATTTCTATTTTTCTGCCTCAGAAGAAAGGCAGATCTTAAAAGAAAAAAAGTAACAGAATCGCTTCATGGCATCAAACCCTAGAAAACCTGTGTTTGCGGTTTGCAGACTGCTGCTTTCCAACTCACTAGCAATAATATACATTTAGCGCATTTAAATGTGTAAGAGGAGGCTGGAAAGTGGAACTATACTTCACCTTAACATCTGAAATACGTAATGTATATGTGACTATAACCAGAAGGGGGATAGATTTTTGTAAAATATAAAGAGACCCCTTTTAGTATAGCATGTTACAGACTCTCTAGTACTTTTAAAATAGCACGCAGTTTATCTTTTTATTTTTCAGTAAACAAAAAAGAGATCAAGACCGTGCTCGGTCCTCCCCATCTTCCTCCCCATCTTCTTCCTCATCCAGTTCTCGAGAAGAAAAGGATTGCAAGAAAGAAAGAGATGAAGAGTTCAAAACCCACCATGAACAGAAAGAATATTCTGGTTTTGCAGGAGTCAACAGGCCAAGAGGCACCTTTGTAAGTCGCTGTCTTATTCTTCCCCCCAAATCATGAACGCTTTGCCAATAGTAATAGCAGTTATACTATTAAATAAAATGAGGAAGTGTTGCAGCAATTAATGTTAGGCAAGACTTCTTCTGTAACAGGGAGTCTTGAATTCTTTAATCTGATGTTCCAAGCCGGAAAAGTTGTGGGGTAATTTTTTCCCTAGCACCACCCAATAGCAGTTAATTGGTGTGTGAATATGCATTAACATGCCATTAAAGACTCTAATGTAAGGGCGAGGAAGAATTATTTCTTGTTTATTCCTTGCTCTTTTATAATTGTGCTATTTCCCAACAGGATCTGCAAATTTACTTTCCTGTAAAGATTAAATCTTGTGATCTGTTACTACTTAACTCCCTGCAGGTTCTGTTTTTCCTTGTCATTTTCAGTTTGAGTTTGCCCTCCTTTGTGTGTGATGTCTATGTTAAATAGAGAATGGCAGGTAATAAAAAATACACATCAACCTTAAAACAGCTGTATTGAGGAGAGGAGATGGTATACTTGTTATTTTTTGCTATCTTTGACCTGGACTAGCCACACTGAGCATGAAAGCTCATTAATTTATCTCTGAAATTTAGCATTGTGATTTGGAAAGTGACATATTGAACACTGTCATCTTCAGAAAAAAAAAATTAAAGTTAAAAATTGTAAATAGTGATACTTAATTGGGAAATGAAGAAGCATTAGGAAAGACAAGGAATCAGTAAAGGAGACCTCAAAAAGATAAGGAACATTTCAAAAAAGGAAAAAACCGTGAAGCCAAACCACAACCAAAAAAAAAAACCCAAAACCAAACCAAATCACACATACAATAAAAGCAAGTTCTGTGCTTGGGTGGGGAAAAAATATCAAGCAGACTTACCTTGTGGGTAGGATTCATTTCATACTTCCACAATAATTCCTTTGTGTAGCCTGTAAATAATGCTACAAGGCATTGTTTGGTGTAAACGTACATTGAATTGTTTGTAGTATGAGCTACTACCTGAGGGTGTCTGAAATGCACGTCGGGTGTACAAACACTAGAGTTAAGATTTGAATCTTCATCTAAAAAACTGTAGCTCCTTAGAAAATCTGAAATTTGTAACACTAAGAATGCATCATTTCCTCCTTTCTTGTTTGTTTTTAACAGTTATTCTAAGGAATAGCTATGTGGCAAGCCTCAGATGAGGTAGGCCTCAAATACGACAATATCAGCACAGTTTCTTGCTGGATACGCTGATGACACAGTTAAAAGTAGGGCTTGAAACCCCATTTTGTCTCAAAGAGAAGCAGTTGAAGAAAACTCATAATTGGTACTTCTTCATAAAACCAGATTGTACAAACCGTGAAAGAGATGCTATTTTACACTAAATTTAAGTAGATGCAAATTGAAAATTTGAGAAAATCTTAACTGTGTCTGAAAAGGAGAATCTAAATAGGCCTACATATCGACTCAGATCTTCTCTTCAGGGATACGGCTCAGATAGTACTGAAACGTGGAATGTCTTTGTAATTCAGGCTAATAGTGGCTGCATTCCAGTAAATACGGCTTTGCTTTTGGAGTAAAGAAAATGTTTTGGTTGGGAATCCTCCCCAAAACAGGAAGCCTTGATACCCGGGGTGGGTGCAGCTTGCTGGATGCGTGACTAATATAAGCCAAGCTGTCAATTCCATGCAAATCTGGAATGATTCTTCACTAACACATGCTGACAGACTATAATGTTTAATTCTGGGCTTCTTGTATGTAAACACCATGAATAGTTTTGAAGTAGGAGCACAGAAACAAGGATAAGTAGACTCTTTTAATGACATTGTCATTAGTATTCAGCTCCTAAAGCATTTTGTGGAACCGTTCTGTTTAAAAGGAGTTTTCTCTCTCCATAGAAGATCACCTTTGTCCTTTTTGTGATGGTCTTAGCAGTAGGTAAGCCCATGAAGATAACATCATAGTAGATCTCACCTTCTGTATTTCTTTGCCTGAAAGATAACCTGAAGGGTGATGATCAGTGTTAATACAGTGTGGGGGAAAGTGCTAGATACTCTTCCTAAAGGGAATCTGATCATAGGACCTAATATCAAGAAATCCTGATCTCTCTTCCCTAACTTGTGCCCCACCAATCCTGTCATCATTTTGTCGCCACATCCTTTAAAATTGTCCAGTGTAAATTCTGCACTACAAGTGTTGGAGCTTTGTGGAACTAAATGTGATAATACTCTTTTCACATTAGCTAATTATACCCTTTTTTTTTACTAAGTTCATGGAATATACTTATTTTTAACAAATGAAATTAATTTCCAATCATGTTTTTCTGCAATTACTCTGAAGACTCAGTTCTGTGCTTTTATCTGGGCTGGTTTTGGAAATGATGGTCTGTAGTCACGGGAGTTTTTAGCAGTCCATCTTCCCAGCCTAACCTTTCTTCTCCCCTTGAATGGGGAATATAATCTCATTTAATGTTTTCTACAGGCTAAAATTTTACCTGCTAAGGGAACTTGTTGCTGTGAGACTTTTTAGCCTAACATTTTAAAATCCTGTGAATTCATACAGAATATTTAAGAAGCTAATTGTCACTTCAGGCATTGCAGCTCCGTACACTACATATTGCTGATTTTTCTGAGTAAAGAAATTACTCATTTGAAATTCGATTTGGCTTTAAGTATCTTTCTGAATCTCAATTGAAAATGTTTCGCTAACACAAAGCGGAAATACTTCAAAACCTGCATTGTTTGTATGTACTCTAAAATCATTTTCTCATAACTGATATGACTGACTCCATAAATGACCTTTCTTTCCCCCCTGACAGTTTGCTCCCTCTTTAAATCTAGTTTTTCTGTTTGTTTTTCTCTGTGAACAGCTTCAGAAGCTTCTTCTGACCTTTTGTTACTACTCACTGGTTTCCCAGCAGCCAAAGGAAATTTCTTTTTGGTGATTGTGGGTGAATTTATGCCAAGAACTCAAATGTGTTTCAATTAAGTAAATAGAATCATTATTTCAAAGTGAATGCTTGACTATATTACTTAAGGTAATCTGTGAATTTTAAAATGGTTTTACATTTGCAGATACTGTAATTAAGCACAGAAAGAGCATTTGCAGTAATAGACAACTTGAACTCTACTTTGTGGTTTTATGTAAATGGATTAAATGACATTTTGGTTAATCAGTTTCGAATTAGGGGCAGAGGAAGAGCCAGAGGAGTCTTTGCTGGAACAAATACTGGTCCCAGCAACTCAAATACTACTTTTCAGAAGAGACCGAAGGAAGAGGAATGGGATCCTGAATATACCCCAAAAAGCAAGAAATACTTCTTGGTGGGTGTGGAGAACTCAATATCTTATGCATGCTTTTGTTTTTTCAAATTTTCTACAACCGTAGAAGTAGCATGCATGTAGGGACAGGGACTTCAGTTACCGAATCATGAGAAAATTAGGGTTGTCGTAGTGCCTGGTTCTGCCTCTTGTGTCAGGCTGGCAATAACTGAGGGCCTGACACAGAATTCATCTCCAACACTTTAATCGGGAAGTGGAGAAGGCAGCAGACTTGGACTAAAATGATGAAAGAGAAATTTTAAACCAAAAAGATTTGTGCTATGTTTCCCTGGATTTGTGTCCATGTGGCATTTGAGCTTTGGCTTAGGTTTATCTGGGAGCCTGCAAAAGTGGCAGACCAGGAAAAGCTGACAGTCGTTGTGGATGGATGTAGACCGATGCTGTTATTAACAGTCCAAATGTTCTTAGATGAGTAGGGTGATAGTTATATAAAAAAAAAAAATCACCTGAGTTCTGATGCCTCTTTCCCACCTGGATTACAAAAGGAGGACTCTTGATGTAGCCACTCAGTAAATAGTGTAGTGTGGTGACTATGTAGCCTCTGTTCCAGGGGACTTCTTTAACAATGCAAACTTCTAAGGATACTGTTTGACCCGTTCAAAAACGTTAAGTGGTAAGGAGTAGACCTTCTCCTATAGTATTATAGTTTGTCACAAATGTTTTAACAGGTAATCCAAGCAAAAATGCAATCACAACTTAAATGCTTGTACAAGTTGTTCTCCATCTCCCCACACACATACAGGCTTTACTGAGCTATAAACATAGAGAGATGTGATCATCCGTTCATTAAGAAATTCTGTGATAGTTTAAACAAATAACTAGCTATTAAATTTTTTCTCCTCTCTAAAAATGTTTTTAGTTTAAAAATAAAAAAGCCACCCTTTAACTATTCTTACATAATTGTTAAACTTGCTTTGTATAAGTTTGGTATGTGTTTAATAGTTCAGATTTCTTTCCAAATCACAAGTGAAAAAAAGCAGATGTTGAAGCAAGTGTACCTCACTCTTCTTAAATATAAATCTATTTTAAATTAAATAATTGTCTGTAGTTTTCCCGGAGTGCATGGAATGGTTGTCAGAAAACTAAGCAAACTGTTACCCCCACATTGCAGAGGTGAAGCAGGGTTTCTGAAAATCTGCCTTCAGTTACCTTTCCTTAATAAGTATAAAAATCTCTTTCTCTGCATTAAATTAAAAATTAAAAAAAAAAAAAAAAATCCTGGCTCATTTCTAGAGCTTCTTCCTTTAAAATCACTGATTTATTTTCTTTTTACTTCTCAAAGCTAGTGAGTAAGTATCTCTTCTGACTGAAGAGAAGTGACAGATAATAACTTGTTACTCACAAACACTGGAGCTGACCCACAACTAATAAGATCTCTTAAAACAGATGTTGTGGGTTTAGTCACAGCATCGTGAATTGCAAGGATATACTCAGAATGTATTCTACAGATAACTGGATCTGAACTGTTAAAAGTTCTCTTTAATTGTGGGGTTTTTTTCTACGTATAGTATGTATTTGATATAGAGTTAGCAGCATTTAAGAGGTGCGTTGGAGAGGTGTTCTAATCTTATTCTTGTCTGGTGTTATTGTAGCATGACGACAGAGACGATGGTGTGGATTATTGGGCCAAAAGAGGAAGAGGCCGTGGGACCTTCCAGCGTGGCAGAGGGCGTTTTAACTTCAAAAAGTCAGGGAGCAGTCCAAAGTGGACACATGACAAATATCAAGGGGATGGCATAGTGGAAGATGAAGAAGAAACGATTGAAAATAATGAAGAGAAGGACAGACGCAAAGAGGAAAAGGTAAACAGTTTAGTGAATTGGTGGATAGCTGGCTTAACATGAGCCAGCAGTGTGCCCAGGTGGCCAAGAAGGCCAACAGCACCCTGGCCTGTATCGGGACTAGCATGGCCAGCAGGAGTTAGGGGAGTGATGGTGCCTCTGTTCTGGGCTCTGGTGAGGCCTCACCTTGAGTACTATGGTCAGTTCTGGACCCCTCACTACAAGAAAGACATTGAAGTGCTGGAGCATGTCCAGAGGAGAGCCACCAAGCTGGTGAGGGGTCTAGAGAACAAGTCCTATGAGGAGAGGCTGAGGGAACTGGGCACGTTTAGTTCGGAGAAGAGGCTGAGGGGAGACCTCATTGCCCTCTATAGCTACCTGCCAGAAGGGTGTAGAGAGGTGGGTGTTGGCCTATTCTCCCAAGGGAATAATGACAGGACCAGAGGAAATGGTCTGAAGTTGCAGCAGGGGGGGTTTAGATGCAATATTAAGAGGAATGACTTTACTGAGAGGGTGGTCAGTCACTGGAACGGCCTCTCTGGGGAGGTGGTGGAGTCACCATCCCTGGAGGTATTTAAGAAACATGTAGATGTGACGCTTCAGGGCATGCTCTAGTGGCCGAGATTGTAGGTGGATTTTTTGTTGTGGTGTATGGTTGGACTCGATCTCAGAGGTCCTTTCCAACCCTGAGGATTCTGTGATACTGTGAAATGCAGATTAGACAGTTTACGTTGCAGCATTCAAGTAATCGTGTGGGTGTGGGAGGGGATCACGTAAAAAGATTTCAGAGTTTGGTTATTAACAGTTTCCAACAAGACTGTTTTCTTTCTTTCCACAGGAATAACCCTGGAAGAAAGTTGTAGCTGAAAGAGCAGCTCTTGCACCACCCACACAACATTTTTAATATGTTTTTTCGTTGTCAAATGAATGTAAGCATTTTACTTAAATTTTACTGTTGGAAAGTAGTTTAGAGGGATTGTTTTTGTTTTAAGCCTTTAGAAAAAAATCTTGATATAGTAAACTATGTTAATGATCGTACAGGTAGAAAGTAAAATATTTGTAACAACTTTTAAGAAATTTTACTGTTTGTTATATGCAGTGTAATTCTGCTTTGTCCAAATATATGGTCAAGTACAACTCGAAAAGTTTTGATTCTCCCCTATGTCTGTGTTTTATTCTGAAGTAAACTTACGGCTCTGCACACTCGAAATCTTGGAGCAGCATTTTTTATAAACTGATTCCTGTTTCTTTGTTGCCTTTTTGTAAGACCTGTGTTTAAGGGTAGTGATCCAGCCACAGTGTAAATACCGAACAGTTGTGCAAAATCCTGATTATATGCTCGTTAACAAGAATCGTAATGTTAGTAACCAGGATCCATATTCCACCATGCTAGACAGTGCAGCAAGAATTTTGAGAGTGCAACTGTCACTCTTTGGTAGCCTAAGAAATACATATGTGTATGAATACTCAAGTGAATTTCAAGTGTGTTATTTCATTTCTGGAATGTGAGTTTTAGAAACCTGTTCTGAAGTCACTGATGCTAGAAGCTTTGAAACAGATCTGAAATTTGGAGTTCCCTCCCCCATCTCTGGTTAGTTTTGCAGTTAGTTATTATTAGTATTTACAACTACTTTAATTTCTGGAGCTTGTGTCTAGAGCAGATTGGTCAGGTATTATGGACACCTAGGGATTTGCTTTGTCATTCAAAAAGCCATGCTTCTCTTGTCAAGGGTAACTTAATTCAGTTTTTAAGGTTTTATAAACCTAGGGTTTAAACTTCCTGCAAGAAAAAACGTGCAGTCCCTAAAGTATGAAGTACAGATGATGGTTGCAGAACCAACAGCAGTTAGAGTTTCAGCTTTCTCTTGGTAGCTAAATCATCAACAGCACACTTGAGAAATTGGTGGCAGTATCAATCTAGCTTCTTTTTTTTTGTCAATTTTTGTTCCAGTTGGTTAAATTGCCTCTTTATTTTCTTTATGTGGACTTGCCTCTCCACATATGTCATCTGGCAAGAGTAAGTCTTTAAATCTTCTATCACATTTACAGCCTTAAGTGAAATTGGAATGATGCAGGAGACAGGGGAGAGACAAATTAAAATGTACCACAGAAATCCCTGAGAAAGTAAAGCAAGATAAGGTAAAACCTGAATCAGTTAAAGGTACTTCAGAGGTACCAAACGTTTCTATACAGTGTGAATGCTGTTACAGTGCTCTGGAAGTGTAATTCTTTAGTATTCCACTTTATATGATGTGTAAATTTAGAAATTAGAACTCAATGATAAAAGTTATGTTAGCAAAATGCTTGAGAAATGTCTTACTTTCTCTTGACAGCGATTTCTACGTAGTTGTGCTTCTAGTATTTTTCTAGCCAGAGTGCAGAAGGTGGTCTGCACTCATTTGGTTTTGTTTGGGGTTTGTAAAAAACCAAAACCTGATAAACATACAAACTTAGTTTAGTGATAGGTACATTTTTAACCTAGAAGATGTGAAGTATGACAGTAATGTACTTGAATTGCTAGAACAATTCTGATACAAGATGACTTAATTAGGTTTTATTTTTCAGGCAGCTATAGTTAGTAAATCTTAATGTTATATGGGCTTACTAGTTTGCTCCTTAGATTGTCTTAAAAAAAATAGGAGAGAAAACAAAAACTTTTGGTAGAGATGTTTACAGATTATATATGATTGAATTCAATTAAGTTGAACCAAGCTAAGTGCAGGGTCCTGAACCTGGGACATGGCAATCCTAGGCACAAATACAGAATGGCTGGAGAGCAGCCCTGAGGAGAAGGACTTGGGAGTGCTCATGGATGAGAAGCTCATCATGAGCCGGCAGTGTGCGCTGGCAGCCCAGAAAGCCAACCCCATCCTGGGCTGCATCAAAAGAAGCGTGACCAGCAGGTCATGGGAGGTGATTCTCCACCTCTACTCTGTGCTCGTAAGACCCCACCTGGAGTCCTGTGTCCAGCTCTGGAGTCCTTAGCACAGGACAGACATGGACCTGGTGGAACGGGTCCAGCAGAGGGCCACAAAGATGATCAGAGGGCTGGNGGCTGGATGGGGCTTGGAGCAACCTGGTGTGGTGGGAGGTGTCCCTGCCCAGGGCAGGGGGGTTGGAACTGGATGATCTTTGAGGTTCCTTCCAACCCAAACCATTCTACAATTTGGAACAACTGGACTCAGTAGCCAATTAAGCAGGTGTTCTTTATTGCAGCACTGGAGTTGCACTGGGGTTCTCCTCAAGGTGCTTTCCCTCAGCAATGATTTCAACCAATTTATATTTACAAAAATCTTTATGTATTCATGGTGTTTTCAGAAGATCATTAACATACTCGTGTTCCTAGAACTTTCTACATAGTCATGTTAGAAATTACTCTGTGGTCTTTGCTGCCATCTAGCGTCCCTTATCAATAATCAGTGGTCATGTAATTCATCAGGTGGTCATACCTTCTTCATCAGTTGTCCCCCAAATAAACCAAGGTCACTATGTCCCTTGTTTTTCAAACTTAGTATTTCCTACTTCTAAAGGTTATATAAACTTAAAGAAGTCGTAAAGTCTTTGGCTCTCTCCTTCAAAGAAGGTTTAAGGCACACCATTCTTAATCAAAATATCAACACGATTTAGCAGCAGTTTGGAGGTCTCTCTGATTCAGATTCTGTGTCCTCTTACTACTGTACTCTTAGTGAGTAGTTAATCATCTACACTATTCAAAGTAAACACTGAAATGTAGGAAACTGTCTTATTGTCACTAATCCTAACTGTATTTGTGGAAATTGAATTTCAGATTGCAGTAGTTTGCCAGGATCTGTGTATGAAAGGAAACGGGAGTAATGTTTGCCCTCTAGTGGTAGTTTGTAAAGGGTCATTCCTGCCTTATGTTTTGGGGAGGTTTGGGCAAACCGTACCATTGTTGCAAGACCTGTTCTTACACGTGCAGTGTGTCTTCTGGTAGCTGTTTGAAGTGTAAAACTGATGATTCCTTGGACTTTTTAGCAAAGCAAACACAAACTTTGTGTGTATTAAATCAGAAGAAGTGAGAAAAGCAACAAAACAATAAACTTGGTAGCAGGGTCAAAGTCTGTCCTAATGAAATTAAATTAAACATCAGTGTGAAACTAGAAAAGAAATCCATTGTTGTGGCTGCCCCATCCCTGGAGGGGTTCAAGGCCAGGCTGGATGGGGCTTGGAGCAACCTGGTGTGGTGGGAGGTGTCCCTGCCCATGGCAGGGGGGTTGGAACTCCATGATCTTGAAGGTCCCTTCCAACTCTAACCGTTCTTTTATTCTATGGTAACTTAGAACAGGTAATCTGTGTCACCTGGGACAAGTTCAAGGTGGATTGTGGTCTGTGTGTTGTAAAACAAGATAGTTCATCCGCAATGAGGTAGATAGAAGATTTCTGCTTCACTTGAATGTCCAAGGAAATCCCATAGATAGTGTTTTGATAAAGGCATTTGATCCTACAGATCTATCTGTGGGTTAGATCATAAAAATCCTTTTTTCATTATCCGTAATTTCAGGGTAGCTTATTTTAAAAATCCTTTGTTGACTGCAGAAGACATGGTGGCAGCCATAAATTCATTTCTTAAAAGAACCTGCATGAATTCAGATAAATCTAGCGGAAGATAATCCACCAGAGATCTATAACAAACAGAAACTATGTGAGAGTTCAGTGTTTTGGGTTTTTTAAATCCTAAGTGAATGCTGTGGTACTTACTAGTCCTTCAACATGAATAGGGAAATTTCACTAAGGGAGGAAAAAAAAACAACCAGTAATTCTGCTCTTAGTCTATAGACTCTGTGCTCATTCAGTTTCTTAGTTTGGCATTAAGCCTCCCATCATCTTCCTTCCCAGAAGCAATCAATAGTGTTACCTTAACTGTGGGAAGCTACATATGATTAAAAAATTAGTGCATGAGTTTTTGCTTTGAAGGAAGTGCTTGGATTTACCTGCGGAGGTAAAGGCTGCGGCGTCGAGCCCCTGTGTCGCTTCTCTGTTACTAAAGCTGCCCTTTTGCAAAATCAGCTTGGTAATGTGATCCGGTGGGTCCCATCTGGAGAACGAGTCTTGTGAAGAGCAGCTGAGGAAGCTGGTGGTGTTCAGCCTGGAGAAAAGGAGGCTGAGGGGAGACCTCACTCCCTACAGCTCCCTGAAAGCAGGGTGTAGCCAAGGGGTCAGTCTCTTCCCCCAAGCCACAAGTGGTGGGACAACAGGAGATGACCTCAAGTTGCACGAAGGGAGGTTCAGATTGGATATCAGGAACAATTTTTACACTGAAAGGATCGTTAATCATTGGAAGGGGCTGCCCAGGGAAGTGGTTGAGGTGCCATCCCTGGAGGTATTTAAAAGATGGGTTGACATAGTGCTCGGGGACATGGTTTAGTGATGGGTTTCTATGAGAGTTAGGTTGATGGTTGGACTTGATGACCTTGGAGGTCCCTTCCAACCTCAACAATTCTATGATTCTATCTGTAACTGGCTGGAGTTGCACATGCCGACTGGAAGCATTTCCCAACTGGCACCTCCAGTTCCAAAGCAGTTACTGGTGCGGTCAAACTAAATGGCCTCAGTTTTGCTGTTGCTTTTGAGCCTCTGCCAGTTGCTGGCTTTGTGGTAGAGCTGTGTGCTTTCATGCTGGAGTCTCCGTCTCTGGAGACATTCAGAACCAGCCTGGGCAAGTTCCTGTGCAACCTGCTCTAGGAGGACATGATTTGGCAGGAAGGTTGGCCTAGATGATCTCCAGCGGTCCCTTCCAACCTCATATCTTTCTGTCCTTCTGTGTTCCCATCTGATGATGCCAACGTTTCCCCACTCCTTAGTAGGAAAGTGTTGGAGGGAGTGAGTGAGAATTACGTTTTGTTAAGGGTAGTACTGGAGTAGAGGTTTTTAAAGCATCTGTTTAAAAAGTCTTCAGATCCCCTTACTCAAGCTTAAACCCTCCCAAATCCCCTAAAATAGCTTTATGCTTGGATGGCAGCTTGCGTTGGCGGTGCTGTTCCTCTTTCCTGTGTCGTCTGAGGGAATAAATCCACAGGACAAGTTCGGGACAACAGTAAATGGAAGAAAAGGCAGTAACAGTTGTGTCGCAACCCAGTGTTTTAGTTTGAGGACTGCATTTAGGAACAGTTGCTGAGACACATCTGGAAATGGAAATAAAGAAAATGTCTAATAATCCAATTTACTGTAGTTTCTTGAAGGCTTTGGTAAAATTAGCGTTACTGGGAACGGTGCAGTTGGGTGCTTGAAAGAATGTGTAGTTACAAGGAGGTAACACTGTGTAACTGGGGGAAAACGAACTCTTTCTTTTGAGTAGAAGCACTTCTTTGTTACATTCCTCTGTCTTGAAGATTTCAGAGTTTCTTAAGCAAAACAGCAGAAATCTTGACAAGCAAAATAAAAATCAAGTAGCCTTTGTTAAAAGCAAGTATCCAAAGCCAGTTCTGGGCTCCCCAGTTCAGGAGAGACAGGAAACGACTGGAGAGAGTCCAACGTAGGGCAACAAAGATGATGGAGGGATTGGAGCATCTCCCTGATGGGGAAAGGCTGAGAGACGCGGGACTCTTTA
>VZRU01008866.1:0-18298 GCA_013398155.1 Pedionomus torquatus
GGTCCTTTCCAGCTGTGACAATTCTGTGATTCTGTGAGTTCACCCTGGCCTGGGCATGAAAGAGAGTTGCAGAATTGTTCCATTAAGGAATATGTAAACATATAAATACAGAAATAAATATATAAATACCAAAGAAGATTGGGAAACATTAAAAAAAACCCTGAGGAATTGCTTGCAAACAGCTCTTTTAGGTCCAAGATAAAGACTTGTAACAAAAGAGCACTTTTGGCTCACTTTTTGCCTTCATTAATAAGTCTTCATGAATCTCTCCTTTCTAAAGTTTGTACAAATTGAATAATGAAGCGATCACAGCTCAGGCATGTATTTTGGAAGTGTGCTTTCCAGATGCTTTCCACTGATACTTCCCAAGTCTGTTGATCCTGATGTCTTCTGTGTCAATGCTACGTCTGAATACTGACCTTTTCTTTTGTCCCATCTGTCTTCTTGCAGGCGTATATGCTGAAGTCATTTGAAATTAATGGTCTGCCCAAGGCTGTGCCTTTAAGTTTGCCTTATCAAGACTTCAGAAAAGATGTGTCAGACTACTGGGAAAAGCCCAAGGTATCCCAGCGGATAAAGAAAGTTGATTTCTCAAATGTTGTCTTGACTGCTCCTTGCAAACCTCTGGAACCTTATATGGAAATGAATGGAAAAGAAGAGGAAGAAGAAGACGAGGAAGAAGATGAGGAGGAGGAGGAAGATGAAGAAGAGGAGGTAGAGGAGGAAGGAGACGAGATCGACATGCACAGTGGTTCCAGCAGTGATCTGAGTCAAAAAAGCACAGAGCGCAGCCAGGAGTGCGCACCATCCACGCTCCTGGCTGATGACCAGAAAGGATCCAAAGGTCGAGCATCGACTGCTGACGGGGACCTGGAGCTGGAGGAAGGCTCAAAAACACTAGTTCTGTTTTCACCAGGTGATCTGAAAAAGTCACCGGTGACCACAGACTTGGCTCCAGAAGTTGATCTGGGCACTCTTGCTGCACTGACACCTCAGAGCGAGCGGCCACAGCCCATGGGTAGCCAACTGGATGTATCTGAGCCAGGGACCCTCTCCTCAGTCCTTAAATCTGAACCAAAGCCTCCTGTGGCTGTGGCTACAGCCTCCTCCCCCTTTACCAAAGTTGAGCGCACATTTGTTCATATTGCTGAAAAGACCCACTTAAATGTCATGTCTTCCAGCGGCCAGATGATGAGGCATGAGGAATACTGCCCTCCAGGCCAGTTTGAGGAGGTCATTATCGAAGAAGAGGTGGAGGACAACCTGGCGCTGGTAGAGAATGGAAGCATACATTCAGGGCTAGAGGGGGCAGAGACAGAGAGCTGCGCACTTTCAGCTAATCACGTTGAAACCACCTCAGAGGCAGTGGGGGAGCAGCTGGCACTTCCCAATGGCGTAGCAAAGCCTCCCGAGGACAAGCCGGAGCTCTCCGAAAAAGCGGTGCTCTCACTAGATTTGGAAGAGACTGGCAAGGGGGTTACAAGGGAGCCTGAGCCTGAGAAGTCACCGTCAATAGGAGAACATCTTAAGCGAGCAGAGCCCCTCCTGGACACACCGCAACAGGGCCCAAGGAGACCTCTGGGCTCCAGGTACAGAAGTCGGATACCCATTTTGTTCTCTGAGGAGGACACCGGCTCAGACCTTTCAACTTCACTCTCAGCCAAAGAGAGGCTTTATAAGAGGGCAAAGCATCCTGACTTGGCTCGCTTAGTGATGGAGAAGAGGCAAAACCGCCTCCTTCGGCTGGCCTCAGGGGCCTCCTCCTCAGCGTCCTCCAGCGATGAGAGGCGGCGGGCCTCAGAAACCCTGTCGGCCACTGGTTCTGAGGAGGACACCCATGACTCTGATGACTCCATCCCGAGGAAGGCAGGGAAGGAGAAGGCCTACCTCCTGGGGAAAGAAGAGAGAGCCATAAGCACAAGGAGCAGAATTCCTCGACCCATCACACCGGTGAAAACACCACTAGAGGTGGCAAAGTCTGAGAGCTCCGTGGCCATTGGGATGGCAGTGCAGTGTAGCTCCCCGCAGGATGTGGCTGTTGCCTACAGGTAAGACCAAAATGGTGAGCAATGCAAAATGTTGGACTTGTTAAGGAGAATCATCCAGGGCTTTGCTCACCTCCCACTGCTTTACCTTTCACTTGGCTTCAGTGCATGATCCACCCCTGTTTTTCCTACACCAGTTCCCACCTCTCTGTCTTCTTTGGCTCAGTTTAGCCAAAGGGCCAACCCCTTCACTTGCCCTGGCTTTGAGGCCTTTTTACCCTTCAAGAGCAGTTTCATTTGGTCTGGTCCTGCTAATTAGCAGATGGTTCTGGCATTGAGTTCTCAATTTGCAGCATACTCAGCATGGCCATGGCTCTGCAGTGAGACCTGACCCAGCTATTGCGATTAGAGCTGCAAGGGCTGTGAGACTGCCAGTTGTGATTGCTTCAGAAGATGGCCAGCATGCAAAAAGCTGGAGAGAGGAACCACACATGGGCTTTGGCAGTGACCTGGAACCTCATGGGCCACCTCCACGTGGTCTGAATTCTTGACACATCCCTGTGCCTTGATTTTTTTGGGAGGTACTTGGCTCTCTATCAAATAAGCACAGAGATGTAAGTAGAGGCGGACCATCTGAATTCAGCAGTGTTTGTTTGTTTCTGCCTGGCCTTGGGGAGCCAAGGAGCAGAGCTACTGCTGTGGCTCTGCCACAGGCCCAGAAAATTCTGCTCTCTCAGAGGCATGGGGTGAAGGGACGGTATCCCTGTGGATTGGTTTACCTTACAGCACATGCCTAAATACACTCCATCTCATGGTCCATGTTCCCAGATTGTATCTCCTGCTTTGAAATAGGTTCCTGCATCCATGCTGCATTTAAGAAGAGTCCCAGATTTCTGCTATCAGCCAAATCATGCCTGTGGATTGTCCCAGAGGATGCTGGAGGATCAGGGTGAACACTTACTAGTTAACAGCATTGAGAGTTACAGGATGGTGTTCAAACCGGTGCCCTGTCTTGTTCACAGCATAGCTCCTGTCAATCTGGTGCTAGAGACTCCTTGTAATTGCCCGGCCACATTCATACCAAACCTGACAGGAGTCTAGAGCCCCTTGCAGAAATTCTCCTTCATCCTTCCTCTTCTCTTCCCCTGCAGGCTTCAGGCACAGAAACCAGCTGGAAGTGTCACAAATGAGTGCCGAACAACACAGATACAAAGCCGGCTTCCTCCTTCACCAAGCTCCTCTTCTCTTCCTCCACGGAGCAGCTCACGAAGATCCAGCTGTGTATCCCCTCGGAGCCCTGTCCTTCCTTCAAGAAACCCCAGTGCTTCCCCCAGAAGCCATCTGCCACCTCGGAAGGAAAGTCCTTCTCCCTGCCGACAGAGTAAGCCAGGGACTGCTCTTCAGCGAGTTGCTCCTTCCCCCCGACCTCAGCCTCCAGCTCAGGCCCCGGGGCCAACAGGAGATTCCCTGCCCTCTCCTGATGTGGCCAAAAAACGACAAAGAGGAAAAACCCAGACTCAGAGTCCAGCAACCAAAGGAAAGCAGGTGTCCCTGGAAAGTAAGGCAGCTGCCAGATAATGATCTTCTTCTGCCAGCCCAACAGACTGGGTAACTTCTGCATATAGTATACACTTGAGATGCTGCAGCACAGCCTTCCATGCTGGACCCCGGAGTGTATAGCAGTAGCTGTACTTCAGTGCTTCACTCACTCTCACCCCACACCGACGCGATCAGCTCCCACGGGCCTGAGAGCCTCCGAGCCACGGAGCCTTCTTCAAGGGAGACATCCAGCCCGCAGCTCATGCTTGCTAACGCACAGCACCAAGCAGCAGCGACCCAGGCAGCCTGCCTAGTGCCTGACCCTCCTCCCTCCCCAGGCATTCCCCTCTCTCTGTTAGCAATACCAGTTGCCACCACTCACCCTGGCTTTGGAAAGAGGAGCAGAGGTGAGGAGAGCAAGGCCTGATGGAGAGCAAGGCTCCTGTCCTGCCGGCAGCTCCCTCCTCTCTCCTCACTGAGAAAATGCCAGCCTTGGCCGCCACCATCTACCTGAATGTTGGCTTGCCTCTGCCACCCGTGTTGTCACCAGCTTAGCCATGAGGGATGGATGCATCCTTGTGCACTAAGAGCAGGGGCAAGGTGGAGGAGGCTCTTCTCTCCTTTCCAGAGATGCCTCTGCAGGTGGGAATGGGAGACAGGCAGATCTTGCTGGATGCTCCTACCTGCTCCAGTATGTCCCACAGAGGAGGCCATCTGGCATTGCTGCTCAGCGACACTGCTGCTGTTTCGGCAGATGCCTGTGAGGTGGGTATTTAGGTGGAAGTAGGGGTGTCTTGGCAGCTTGCTGGGAAATCAAGAGCACTTGCTAATTGATGTGGAATGGAGCACACTGCAGCTGCTTCTGTCTCAAATAGCAAACTGGGATCTGTGGAGACCACATGCCCCCAGCACAGGTGGTTCCTCTTGACCTGAGTGTAGCTGGTACCACAGACCTGTTCGCCAAACACAGCTCCATCCTGAAGATGTGAATAGTCACTGGATGCCTTCAGCTTGGGTGCCCCTTGCACCTAAATTCCTTGTGCTTTATTGTCACGCTCTTGGTGTTTGTTAGTTTTGGCACTGTGGTTGAAAGTTCCCCTACACAGCAGGGCAGGGTGGGAAATGACTACCCTGTAGTATAATCAAAAGCTGCTGCTTTGCAATGAGAGGTTTGCTGGCACACCGTGGGCACCTTGTGCATTTTGATGCGAGAGCAGAGTGGGTTGAAAAGTGGAGGTCGAGTTTCTTTCTCTTTCTTGGTGCTCAGCTCTTCCACATGTTGCTTGAGAACTAACAATGTGACCATAAAAGCAAGGGCTGTGCTCTTTGAGTAATATTATCAGAACAGAAGCTTAGCGCTCAGCTAGGACTAAATCAACCAACTTTTTAGCCTCCAGACTAATTAGGAAGGTTTGAAAATGAAAGCCAGAAAGACTGATACCTGACTGAGCTTGATGAGATCTTTAAGTAGTCACAAAATTTTCACCGTACCTCACAAGGAGAAACACTCCAGACACAAATACTTCAGGCTTCACATCATGGTGATTGCCTAAAAGAAGTTTTGCATGAGGCAGAACAAAAATGTGGCTGCTCTGTACACCCATTCCCACAGCTGCAACTAGCTGCCAGTATTTCCTATTTGCAGATGACAAAGCTTGATAGAGGAACCTGGACAGTAATAACTTTGATTCATTTGAACATTGGTGCAAACAGTCACACTGATGGCCATTGAGTCTGAGGAATCCTGAAGTTGTGCACACCTACAGGAACTGTTCTGTAAAAGGGCGTGAGAGCTGTGACAGCGTGGCCGAAAGAACAGAGTACTCTTTAGTCACAGAATCATAGCATGGTTGGGTTGGAAGGGACCTTAAAGGTTATCTAGTTCCAACCTCCCTGCCATGGGCAGGGACACCTCCCACTAGAGCAGGTTGCTCAAAGCCCCATCCAACTTGGCCTTGAACACCTCCAGGGATGGGGCATCCACAACTTCTCTGGGCAACCTCTTCCAGTGCCTGATCTGAACAGGGAAACATCTGAGAAGACAGGTGACAGGAATTACCTCTTTATATGACAGTCTCAGTGTTGCCAGTTTATTTCATCTAGCTCAAAGTGCTTGCTGGTTTTGGTTGACGTTGGTCACCCTGGTAGAGTAAGCAGCACAGCTTCCAGTCTCAAAACATGCCCTCATCTTTACAGAGAAGCATTGGGAACTCCAAGGTCAGGTTGTGGTTGGATGGACTGAGCTGATGTTGCCACCAAAAGCAGTGGTCTCTACAAGTTCTGGCTGCTTCATTGCACTGCCTCACTCCCTGTGGCTGAAAATGCTGATCCAGCATGACACCCACTGCTCTGGTTTGCTGGTTTGGTTTTCATGTGGTTCGGTTCATCACTCTGATTCAGCATTTGGTCACACAACAGAAGTGGGGAAGGAAAGGACAGAGGAGTGTGAATAGTTCTGGTGGCACGATAACTTTGTGCAAGTTTGAAATGTGGGCCAAATTACAACCTAAATATGCCCTGCATATTATAGAAACTAGAAAACAGAATAAACTCAAACACAGATTCTTTCCAGAAATATAAACTGTAATGTCACTCCTATTAATTTGTTGGAGGGCTATTTTAGAGTGCTCAGATGGTAAGACTTTGTCATGAAGTCTTAACCAGATGATCTTAACCAGATGCTCCATCCAGGTCTTAGATACACATGCCAAAAATGACATAAAAGAACTTGGGAAGAGGGCTACAGTATTACTAACGGGGTTAGCAAACCTGCCTTATCTCAGGAGGCAAATAAAGCACAATCAACACATTTGTTCAAGAGAAAGTTTAAAGAAGAGCTTTCTGTGCCCCAACTATACCCATGTCAGGAAGGAAGCTCTAGCCCATGAAAGCAGGGAAGATGGATTAGCTGGGAATGGCAGATGAAGAAATCAGGCAGGCTTTTAGTTGTGAAACAGCTGTCTAGTGCAATCTTTCACAAGAATGAGGAGACCTTTTCTTATGAGAAGGTTTTCTGAGAAACCCAGCTCTCTTCTAAGAGGTCTTCCTACCATGACCCAGCCACAGGTAGCAGGCAGTATGCTGGTGACACCAAGGTATCATCTCTCTTTGTGGTGCAGTCTCTTCATTCTTGTGAAAGATTGCACTAGACAGGAGCTGCTGGATACATACCAAAGGTCTCACATGTTGGAGAACCACCAAGGAGATCCTGCAGCTTTCAGCAAGCCAGTGAGAGATTTCCAGCACAGAAAATAACATCCATGCTCAGTGTTTGATGGGGCTGGGCCAAGGGTGCACCCGGGTCCACAGAGGTCTGGGGCTAGTACGGATCATCTCTCCTTGTGGTTGTGCTACCAGCCTTGCTGCCCCAGCACAAACCTGTTTCCAGGCTCTCCCTGTCATGGAGTGGTACAGGAGAGTGGGCATGGTGCTCTCCCAGTCATTCTGCATAGGAAGTGGCTGTACCACCAGGTCTGACAGCAGTGAGAGATGGTTGACTCCAGCAATGCTTTCTCCTCAGAAAGCCAGCACAGGAGCTGCCAGGCACTGTCACTGAGAGGTTTCCAAAGTTCATTCCTGCAAGACCTAACTGTCCCTGTCTATCCCACAGGTTTGGGTCTCTGGACCTGCTCTCCTTCCCTGTGGCAAGAGATGCTGTGACCCTGGCTGGTTGTGGTCACATTGCCTCTTTCATTCCTTTACCAAAGTTGTTTTTACAGGAGCTTTGGTGCTGGCTTTTCCAGTTAAGTGGATCTCAAGAATTTGCTGACAAGAGGTGGTTCATAGAGCCATGTTTTGCTGGCCAAGCCAGTCACAGGGTGCTGCCTGGCCCAGGCATGCTCCTAAGCCCCGTGTTAGCAGCCCATGTGCTGCAGGAGGTGACGGCTTGATCCCTCTTTCAGGTGTCAGCAGAGGGACTCAAGAAAGTCCCTGCCACATCAATGCTGCCCTGGATCTCCTCTCTGGCTCTGATTTTCAAGGTTCTGCTCTCCTTCAGTTGCTCAGCGGTGATTGTGACCCCGGGGTACTCCCATCACTGGGGTGCTCAGCACACCCTGATTACAGAAGTTCCTCTTGTATGTCTCTCTGGAGAGATTTTCTGGCAGGCAGGTGGAACAGCAGTGATGCTCTCTGCTAATGTTACTGTGAGAACAGCCCCACAGAAGTGTCACTGACTCTTCTGCATCCTCTCATCCTCTCTTCTTCCTCTGTGCCGCAGGTAGGGCTGGAAGGGCACTTGCCATAGTTGGAGCAGACACAGGAGATCATGTTTGGGGGCAAAAGGGGATGGGGGCTGTGATGTTAGGGAGAAGTTAGGTGGTTGAGGGATGCCAGATAATCCAGTCTGGCATTGCAGGACATTGTGGGCTGCCATATCCCAGAAAGGCAGGAGAGGCAAAGCCCTACTGTTCTCTGCTATGAAACATGGTGTGCAAGCACTGTCAAGCCTCGAGGACACACAAGGCTGCTCAAACACTTCTGGTGTCATTCTTGCTTCACTGCAAAGAAGAGAAGATCAAAAAGAAAATTGAGCTGACCAAAGCAGAGGAAATGGTTAGAAGAGTGGAGAAAACTGTTTGGAGTCAACTGTTTGGAGAAGAAGCAGGTTTCTCAGCACTTTTCCATGTTTGTGGGAATTTCTAGGAACACCCTGACACTAGGTAGTTCCCCATCAGTATGTTTGCTGCAGGTTCTGTCCTGGCTAGCTACAGATGGTTGTGCCCATGTGTAATTTGAAGGGACTCGTGGGACAGGCTGCCACCATGCCTGCATCTGCATGTGCAGGTGCACAGGTGGTAGGAACAGAGAGACCTTGTTCAGGGGAACACTGTGGGGTCCTGTGTGTGTTGGGAGCATAAGTGTCTTTCAGACAGCCTGGTATCATGAGATCCAGCAAACGCTTCTCTGAGAGTCTTTGCTTTGCTGTGGTCTGCAAAGGTCCTGCCTGCTTTCTTATCTGCCAGCTGAAAAGAAAGATGGCATACTGGGTGGTAAAAAATTAGTCTGGCCAGAAGATGTTTGCAAAGAAACAGTGATACAGGGTGAGAAGCCTGCCAAGTGCAGAATCTGAAAGCTTTCAGTGCTAAGCCAGAGTGATGGCAGGTTATATGAGCAGAGGAAGCAAAAGGGCTGATGGCACCAGTCAGACTAATGCTGTGGAATGGCTTGAACACACGGATGGAGCTGCTCAACTTGATTTGTCTGGTTGGCAGCACAAACACTTCTGCTTGTCTTGGTGCAAAAGGTGTTTCAGTAAGCAGAAACCTCTGAGTCAGTGTGCTTGGACTCTGTGAGAGGCAGGAGACTTTGCTTGCCCTTTCTAAGTAAAGAATATTATAATATATATATTATTATAATGATATAATATAAGTAATGCCCATTATATAGAGTGGCTAAAGGTTGAAAAGGATCCTGCTGCCTTCAAAGAAGTGCCCTGATGCTCTGTGGCTTCTGGTGTGTGCAGGACCAACTGCTGTGTACAGTGGATGTGGATGGAGGAACAGAGTACCACGCATGAGCTGTGAGGCACCACTTGTCAGAGTGTGAGCCAGGGGCAAAACCCCTCAGCTCGGGTGGTGGGCAGCCATCAGTGCTTGCCATCAGAGCTGTAATAGCTGGTGGACTGCCACACATCTTTGTGTGGCATGAATCATGGTCTGGAGAGTCTCTGCTCACGTGGCTGCGCTTGGCTAACACAAGCATAGTTTGTTTGCTAGTGAAATGCTTCAATCCAAAGCAAGTTGTGTTGGGGCAAGAAAATATTCTGTGTTTCTCCTTACCAACACAGGCATTTTCTCAGTGTATATCCACTGTAAGAAGATGGCTAAGTATCTATTGATGGCCTGACCAGCTCCGCTAGCAGCTCAATGGTCCCTTAGCACACTTCTTTCTTTACTCTGTATAGTTAACTCACCCACAGCATGATCCCACCACTATTCCATGTGCACAGACACCAAAGCCCACCTAAGGTCTTGCAATCAACTACACCAATCAACTGCAGTTAAATTAGTCTTGTGAACACAGTAGAAGTCCTGTTGTGGACATAAGAAGTTTGTTTTCAAATTAGTTTTCTCTGGCTTAACTGAAACACGCCCATGCTCTGGCATTGCTTGGGTGGTTTCACAAAGCACATGGGGACCACTTGGGAGTTTGCAACCAGCATTGATTCCACACATTTGATGAAATCAGGGCTCAGGCCCTTTCCTCCTGTGGCGCGTGCCTGTACCACTGATACTGGATAGGTGCCCACATGCTCCCAAAATCCCCTGCAGACCCATGAGTGGTTGCTTTGCTCTTCCTCAGCCTGTTGCTGTGCTCTGAGGGGCTGGAACCATGGGCTGGGACCATGCTGGTGGTCAGCTGCAGAGCCAGCTGACGTTAAGACAGGTTGGCAGCATCTCCATGAGTGCTGGGGTTAGTATCTTTGTGAGACCAGAGAATAGCCCTGGTCGCAGGCTGTGCTGAGCCATGGTCCCAAGCAGAGCCAGGATCCCATGAAATGGCAGTGATTTGTGCACCGTAACTCTCCTGTCCCCTCATTCCTAATTTATCCCCTCTAGCGCATCCTGTCTTCTTCAAAGCAGCTCAGTCCCTCTCTGGCTGGGGGCTTGAAACCCTTCTGGATTCCTACGAAGCTTGAGGCAGACTTGGCCACAAACCTATGCAGCAGGCCTTGCAGCGCGCAGGCTGGTACTCCGGGTTATAAGGAGGAACATTAGCCCTTTTATTTCTGGAGCTGCAAATCTCTGGAAAGCAGGTTTAAAGTATGCATTGATGCCCTCTGTGCTAAAAGGAGGAAGGGAGCTACCAGAGCAAACCCAGAGGTGGGTTCCAGGCAGGGTCCAAGGTGAGAACTCCTCCTCCTCCCAGCTGCTAAACCAGAGTGGTCTGCAAGGCTGAGGGCTCTGCTTTGGTGAAGGTACTGCGGGGCTGGCATCAGCATGGGTCTTACCAGTAGCCACTCTGCCTCTGGCCTGCCTCACATTGCCCCTGCCTGGAGTGCAAGGAGGTCTGACACAGGGTCGCCGGAGTGGGCCAGAGGCTGACATTTGCTCAGCGCTTGGGTAAATGGCTGCCAGGATGCAAGGCAGGGCTCTTGGACCGTCGTCTGGAGACGGTGTGACAAGCTCTGCGGGACGCAGGAGTTTAGGCAAGGAGTCCATGCACAACACTACGTGTGAAAAACAGTGTCAGTGACACTATGGGAGTCGGGCTGCTTCTTCTCCGGACAGGAATTGGAGCTGGAAATGCAGATGATTTTGTATATCTCCTTTTAACACAATAGCATGTGACTCTACACTCGGATATTGTATCTGGCGCACCGATATTGTTTTCCTTTGCCTCTGGCACAGTCTGACAAAGTCTTTCGGCCCGGAAACAAGACTTCTGCTCCTTGGTACTGCCTGCCTGGAAATGTGACTGGGTCCCAAGGCTAAATCTCTCTATGTATCTTCTTCGCATTCTTTAGGAAAGCAGCTGGAGAATGTTTACACACTGCAAACAGAATGTACGACTCCGACTGAGGAACCACAGTCCGGTTCAACTGCATGGCAAATTTCTTGGCCATAAAATCTGGCATGCATCACAGAGGCCCTGTCTGTGTACAGATCCACCTGGCATTCGTCATAACTTCAGAACACATCTTAAAAAAAAAAAAAAAATAAATGATGATGCCATTTCTTGTTCATATGAGACACAGTTGTCATTAGATTTGTTATTAAGAGGGGATTCTTGATCATGCCATTAAAACCTGTCTACCTTTTCATTGGTGTCTTCTCACATTTATTGGTGTTGCCCTGTGAAGCAGAAATACCACCTGAATTGTTGGCAAGAGACCTTGGCTACTATTGTGCCTGGGTTTCATTCCAGCTGTGTGGCAGCTGTGGCCCCCGTTTCTTCTCTGCCACCTCCTGCAGAGCTGTGGCCTGGGTTGCCATAAAATCTTCCTACAAGATACATTGTTTTTTCCTACATTGTGACAATTTATGTGGCTGCAACCAACCCCAAAGCACATGCTGGCAAGGACCGGGCGTATTCCCTTGGTTTAACACGAGCATCAATGATGTAGCTCCTGCCTCGTGCGTGTAAATAGGTGGGCAAAAGCTCCGAGCTGTCTGATTTGCTGGCCGCCTTTCTCTGTGCCACGGTGGTAATGCTGCTGTCTCTTCTCTTGTGGCTTGTGAGTTGTGCAAGCAGGCAAGGTCAGAGGAAGGTATGTTCATGCAAGTGTTTCTGCATCACAGCCAGGTTCCTTCACCATGATTCTTGTTTGCAACCAACAAGTAGCAGGGTCAGTTATCCTCTTCCAAAACAACATGTCAGAGAGCAAAGCCTGTTTTTTTCACCAAAAAAAAAAAAAATGCTTTTAGGGTGAGAGCCAAGATGTCCCAGCTAAGTAACTGTGCAGTTGCTTGCAGGACCCATGCCTGGCTGGTCCGAGCAGTCCATGTGGGACCTGCCTGGAGGATCTGTACTGAACTCCAGAGCTGGCCAAGGCCAGCGTTCTACACAACTGGACTCCTGCTTGATATGGTCTTCCCAATTTGGGCATCACTGAGAGCATGACAATATTTCACTGGCCCCATCCATGATGAGACCAGCCAGCTGGGGCTGCAGTTGGACCTGAACGTTAATATGCTGGAAGCGGAGCAGAAGCAAAACAGTAACTAGGCACAGATTGACTTTTAACATTCTTTGGCAGTCTGAGATTCAAGCTGAGGACAGCTCCTACAATGGTCGTATCTCCATGTGCAAGTTGCCCAGTGGCTATCATGTGCAGACCACGTCCAGGAATGTGTGGCACAGTTTCTTACCTTGGTTTGGGAAGGAGCAGTGGGAGAGGGAACGGGGCAGCTGTGCAGGATCATTTTCACCCATTGGTTCAGTTCACAGACCTTTGCTGCCTTCTCCCAGGCACCTTTGCTGAGCAGAGCAACTCTGCAGGCAGGGTCAGGCACAGCTTGCAAGCTGGCAGCCAGCCTTTGTGTGCAGGTAGCACAGGGCTCAGACACAGTACTTGGCTAAACATTCATAAACTTATGGCCACCTCGCAGGCACACAGCAGCCATCTGCTGGCAAGTGCGTGTTGGCTTCTGGGGCTCCCTGGTTCATTCTACTGTTGCTCAGTTGCAACTGCAAAGAAAAACCAGCAACAGAAAAAAAAAAAGGCCCAAGCAGGAATAAGTGTGAAAACCAGCCAGTGAAGACGGCTAGTATTACAAATAATCCAAATATGGTTTAAATCACAGATTAAAATACTGATTACAAGGTGTTCATGCCCTCAGGCAACAGCAGGAGAGATGGAGAGGGAGGACATGAAATTCAAATTCACTTTATCCTAATTTCATGACTGCGGTTATGATTGGAATACCGAATACCTACTTGAAACTTTGGAGTATATGGTAAAAGTAACTCAGCTAGCATCATCATGGTCTAACACACCAAATGAGTGCGTTGTCTGAGATTTCAGATGATAAAAAACCTACAGGGTTATGAATAGGATTTGTACCAGTCAATGTGATTTTCTGGAAGTTTGCTTTGTTAGGCAAATATGGAGGTTTCTTTTTTTTTTATTTTATTTGTTTTTCACGTTGCATAGCTAATCATATGCAGAACTTGATTAAAAGTCCCAAAACACAGTAGTCCCCCATTTAAAAACTGAGCTACATAGTTCACAGGCCAGAGCTGCCAACCCCACCCTACCCCCCCAAGCCTCAGGACACAGCTGAGCTGAGCTGGGCTAAAGTAACCTATGGTAATCCAATTCAGGAGCAATGAGGAGAAGCAGAAAGTCTCCTTTGAGTACACCAAGTATTCTGAGAGGAGAACACTGTCAGCTCCTCTCAGCTTTAAAGAGCTGTGAAAGTATTGGTGAGAGTGAAGGAAAGAATAAAAAGCTAAGTGCTCCCTTGGAAAGACATTCCTATGATGACAGATTTTATTCTTCCTCCTGAAGCCAAAACACAGTTGACTCCAGTGCAGAATCTAAATCATAGAAAGAAACACTGGCGAATCAAAGAAAGCCCTTAAAGTCCATGTCAGGAAGAAGCAGACAAAAAATAAAGCCGAGCAGCATCAACTGCTGGAAATGGAGGATTATTTCAGAATCGTATGGACTGGCTGCCAGCAGGAGGGGTTGCTGTGGGGGGGCGGCTAACACCCACCCTAGATGGTGAAAGGAGAGGCTGCTTGTGTCAGATGCAAGGTGCCAGCTACAGCGTTGGCTGATGCTGTATGCCTTTGTCAAGTGAGAAGGCAGGTGGAGAAAGAAACTAAAATTGCCTGATCTTACTGGAACAGTTCCAGGAAACATGAAAAGGCAGGTTTGTAGGAGGAGGCAGTATCTTTTCTGGGACCTGCTGATATAGCTGGAGAAACCATAGAGGTTTTTGGACACAGAGATCTTGCTTCTGCTGAGCTGATGCAGCCACTTTGACATATTTTAAGCCAAGAAGAGTCCCAGCATGAACAAGGCAAGCCACAGAAATTCAATGCACTGCAAGGAAACACAGCTCCCACTTGTTAGGCTTAGTTTTGCCTTCATCTCCCCTCTAACATCAAAGGGTAGCTATGATGGGATCTCAAAGTGCGTCTCTGGAGCCAGCTAGACCCAAGGACTGATGTGAGGAAGGGTCCTTTGGGCCCATGTGTCTGATTGCAGAGAGCACCGAGAAACAGAAACAGCATCTACGCAGATTTCATACTTGCAAAAAAGCTCAAAGGCAATAAAAGAAAATAATGCAATTGAGTCCAGCCATTTAAATCCCCTATTTCACATTTAAAACACAATCAGGTAAAGCCTCAGATTTAAAATAACAGGCCAAGCTAGTCCCAAACCTTGCAGTATAACATTCATAGGTTCACAGGATAATTCAGGCTGGATGAGACCCGGAGCAGGGTCGGCACTGGGGTCCCACCAGGTTGCTCAGCAGACTAAGGGGAGGCTGGACATGTGAGTCCCAGCCTTGGAGGCTGAGCTAGAGGTGCAGAGCATGACAGCAGCTGAGGAATTCATCCTACACTCAAAGCAAACCAACCAAACTACCCTCCCAGGGCCCATCCTACAGCTGCCTGTGGGGGACACTGGCTGAAATGGAGCCTTCACTGCAAGCCAGGCTTAGCATCACCACAAGGCCTGTAAATGCATGGACTGGTGAGGCTCAGGCAAGTTTGTCTGTGGTGCCAAGAGGCCATCAAGCTCTAATTTCAGCAGCAAATGGGAAAAAAAAAAAAAAGAGCTCAAGTGCAGGCCAAAGCAACAACTCTCACAAGAGGTAATGAGCACAAACTTGAACATAAGAAGCTCCATCTAAACAGGCTGCCCAAAGAGGTGGTGGAGTCTCCATCTCTGGAGACATTCAAAACCCACCTGGACACATCCTTGTGCAACCTGCCCTAGCTAGACCTGCTTTGGCAGCGGGGTTGGACTAAATGATCTCCAGAAGTCCCTTGCAACCTCATATCATTCTGTGATTCTGTGAACTCTCCTCTCAGGTAACACTGATGACAGGGAGAAGTCCCACAAGAGCTGCTGCTGGTGAGCAAGTCTAGGACAGATGGGGTGGCTGAACCTTCCCTGCTCAGCCACCGCCTCTGCGACCCCAGTGACTGCTTAAGAGGATGTCTCATGAGCAGGAAGACACCAAGCAGTTGAGGGCAGGAAGAATATTTTGAAACAACCAACATTGCCAAGGAAGGGCCACAGGCTGGCTCGCACCACAGATCTCCCCACAGCCTCGTTCTCTGACATGCTGTCAGTGCCACGTGCAGGACAGATGGACAGGCAGATTGACATGGGGAGACAAAACTTTCACGCATGGCTCAGAAGATGCGGTGTAGAAAGAGGTGAAGAAAGGAACTTCAGGAACTGGGATCAACTGATATAAAGACATGAACTGCATGTCCGTAATTACGTACCTGACATTACCCTGAGCAATTACATACATGACAATACAACTAGTCTGCAGGCATATAAAACTACCTAAAAATAAAATTATGTTGGAATTTTAACCCAAAGCATAGATGTTAATTGAAAGCTTTTAATAAGCTTTCAATGGGACAATGCATCCTCAAACAAGGAATACGTTGGAGGCAAGAAGACCATCTGGAAAGCAATACCAGGTAAATACCCTGTTCCTACACTCCTTCCCAGGCTTCTTGCTGCTGTTGGAGTATTGGGTGAGTTTCACATTGATTCAAGGGGCCAAAGCCTGAGTCAGTTCCTGTGTTGCTGAAACTGCAAAGTGCAGACGTTCCTTACTCAAACACAGGGCAGAAAAATCAAAACTGAAATCTTGTTCAGCCGAGATAGGATCTGGGGAGGCTCATGTTTAAATGAGAAAGTTGGTGGAAGGAAGATAATTAGTGGAGGAAGTGATGAGTGGAGCAGTTCACCCCACTGGAGGTTTGGTGCTGTATGGTGCAGGCAGCTCCCCTGGATGCTCTGCAGCTTTTCTTTACTGCATCTTGGGGAGGGACCTGTTGGGAACGGCCTGGGAGAGGAAGGGAGGGCAGCACAAAGCTGTGGAGCTGCTGGGACATGATGAGCACACAGCCACACAGGCAGAGAGCCACCAGCAGATATGGCAGAATGTTAGACCTCACTTCGCCCACTCAGTAATTACCTACAAATTGCTGCTGTCATCATCCAGTTGCCCCATCTCCTCTTTCAGTGGAAGAAAGTGTGTGACTGTGCATAGTTTCACTCCCTCACCTTTACTGTCTGCACAGGCTTTCCAAAACTAGTATTCCAGCCAGTGCTAAAGCCTGCTCCAAGCTCCCCAAGCAGCATTGCATTACTTTTTGCTGTAAAAACCCAGCTCTCCATTTAATATGCAGGGTGTCAGGATTCAAGAGCACTAATGGGTGTTAACTGCCCTGTACCTGCCATCCATGCAACTCTGCTTTTGGTTCAGGCCTGAGTCACCTGTCCCTGTCTGAGCTGCATTAGATGTGCCCATGTCTCCAGCCCTGGCCGCCACATGGACCTTGGACCTGCTTTGTAGCCTTGTCTCTTACCCCATCTCCTGCTCCAGACCAGGCTCCCTGGAGGGACCCTGGTTCTATTTCAAACCCTTGTGGGTCTAGGGCTGTTGATGGACCCTGTCCCATCCCCAGCTCTGCTGCATGTGCTGTGACCCTGAGGGACTGTGCCGTCAAGTGAGGGCATGGCCAGTGCTGAGGCCACCTTGCCTCCTGGCTCAGCCCCTCCTCATGCTGCTCCCTGAACCACTGGGTCCACGTCTTAAGATCCCTGGCGACATTTCACTTTTACACAGGCTCATCCTCTGTAAGTGACAGTGATTTAATCAGATGGTATCTCATCCCAAAAACATTTGATCCTTCCTGGAGTTCCCATTCCTTCCCATTCTTTCCTTCCCTGGGTGAAGGACTAATTTGGGTTTGCCCTTCTCTCGGTAAAACACAGCCTGATAATTTGGGCTAAATCTCTGCCTGCTACAGCTTCCTAACAGCACTAGTGAGATGAAAATGTAAAGAAAATAGTTCCATCAGATGACCGTAGGAGTTTGCGAGGTCTGGCCAGGGAGCAGAGAGAGTGAGAGCACTGGCTGTGGACCCATGATCATACATGGCAGAAGATGTGGAAGTAGCTCCCATGGTTTCACTTTAAGGCAGGATCGATGTTCATATGTCTGATAGATAAGAAAAGAAGCTTTGGCCAGAATCAGTTTATTTACAAAATAGTTGTTATATATTTGTGTAACCAAGTAAAACGTCTGCACATAAGACAACTGCAAGCAACAGAAACTATAGGAGTTTTGGTAATGTGGCACCAAGTCAGAAAGACAGGAAGTCACTTTCTTTTAACAGCAAAGACCTTCAGGAGCCCCAGGACTGTTTTGTTGGCTGCTCCTCTGCTTTCTCCAACTGAGCTAAAAAATCTGGTGCGCACGTGTCCTGTCAAGAGCATTTGAACACACTGTTCCAGTATGGTGCACCTTAGACTGATACTGCAGGCATCCTCAGCTGACTCTGGTCAGCTTTGCAGGACCTCACTATCCAAACAGCCTTTTCAAATAATAGAAAAAATGGAGACTAGTCATGTGTGGTGCGTCTCCCTCCTGCATCCCAGCCTAGGATGAGACGCAGTTGGACTGGGACATCTCTGCGCTCTGAGAGAATTGTTAGTCTTGCTCACTGGCTCTGATGGAGATATATTTTTATGGCAGTCAGGCGTAATCTGGAAGGGAGGGAGGATTTCAGGATCTGTGGCCCAGTCTCCCACGGCATCCTCATAGGTAAGCTTAGGAAGTGTGGATTAGACGAATGGACAGTGAGGTGGATTGAAAATTGGCTGAAAGACAGAGCTCAGAGGGTCACGATCAATGGCACGGAATCTAGTTGGAGGTCTGTAACAAATGGGGTCCCCCAAGGGTCAGTACTGGGTCTAGTCCTCTTTAATATATTCATCAATGACCTGGATGAAGGGATGGAATGTACCCTCAGCAAGTTTGCTGATGACACAAATCTAGGAGGGGTGGCTGACACATCAGAAGGCTGTGCTGCCATCCAGTGAGACCTGGACAGGCTGGAGAGTTGGGCAGAGAAGAAGCTAACGAAGGTCAACAAGGACAAATGTATGGTCCTGTACCTGGGGAGGAATAACCCCCTGTTCCAGTACAGGTTGGGGACTGACCTGCTGGAGACCAGCTCTGAAGAAAAAGACCTGGTGGACAACAGGATGACCATCAGTCAGCAATGTGCCCTTGTGGCTAAGAAGGCCAATGGCATCCTGGCATGCATCAAGAAGAGTG
>VZRU01008866.1:26963-43173 GCA_013398155.1 Pedionomus torquatus
GGGGGGGGGGGTGGTGGAATGAGATGATCCTTAAGGTTTCTTCCAACTTGAATCATTCTATGATTCTGTGAAGCTGATAAAAGAAGACATGGAGAAATACACTGGGTGAATCCCAGTAAACTGCCAGGAGCAGAGAGTGGTCATCCTAGAGCCCCACAGGACCTTTGGGATGAAAAACATGGAACACTGCTGGCATTATGTGATCTCCAGAGCAGGGAGCTGGGAAGGTATCACTTATCAAATCAGTTTTAAACTGGTCTCCAAAAAAAGATCAGGAACTACATGCCAGGCAGCCAGATACATCTCTGTACTGGACAAATTCACAGAAATTCTTCTGAAAGATTGAGTCAGAGGCAACATGGGTAGATATGAGATACCAGTGAAAAATCAGAAAGTTTTATGCAAAAGATTCATGCCTTACACACATACTGGGTTTCTCTGAATGCACTAACAGGCATGTAAACAGGGGAGATGTCATCTGCATGGATTTCAAGAAGTTTCCTTACAGAAGGCTCCTAAAGAAACTGAGCTGCCCTAGGATAAGAAGGAAGGTCTCTGCAAGATTAAATAATTTATTAAAAGCCAGGAAGGAGGTATGAGCGTTCAATTGTGACAATGGAGGGAGACCTATGGGGACCTGGGCTTGGGTCTGTGTGCTTTTCAGCACATTTATAAATTATCTGGAAAAGGACTGAGTGGGAAACTGATGCTGAGTAACCAGGCTGGTAGGGATGAGTTCTGAGTGTGAAGAACAGCAGAAGGATCTTAAAGAGCTCTGTGACTGGATGGGAACATCAGAAAACAAAATTTTAAGGTGGACTAATCTAAAATAAAGAGAAAAACAATTCTAACTTCTCATTTAAAACTGAGGTCCCCTGAGCTGACCAAAGTTGCTCAGGAGCAAGACTATGGGGTCGTAATAGACAGCTGCAGGCAAACGTCCACTCTACAGCAAGTAGTGGCTGGGGAAGCAAAGGGAAAATTAACAATCATTAGGAAAGGAATACAAAATTTAAAAGAATATCACTATGCAGTTACATGTAAATGCATGATGGCTCCACATTTTGAATACTGAGTGTAGTTTTGATTTCCCTTCACCCTCCTTCCCCATCTCAAAAGGATACAGAAGAAATGGAGACAATTGGGAGCAGCTAACAAAAAAGACCAATTTATGGCTTGACTTCCAGTTAGCCAGAGCAGGACCCTTCAGTTTGCTAACGTGGCAGCTAATGAGGGTTTGAGAGCAAGCTGTGCCCTCATGAGTAGCCAGGAGCAGAGATGACTGTGCACAGCCCACCTGAGCTACCTGGCCACGCGGTCTGCAGGCCACATCACAAAAGGTTTGCAGCCACTGTGATCACGGTGAGAACAGTCCATCCAGTAAATCTGCAGTACATTTGTTAAACCTTAGGTACCATGCCCCCACCTCTCCCCTAAGCCCCCATAAAAGCAACCCCATTACCAACCTTCCTTTTCTCTAATGGAGGTGATGTCCCATTTCTTTGCGCTAACCATAATGCAGAGATTTCATCTCTAGTGCTCCAGACTGAAAACCATCTGGTCCTGGCATTTTGCTACAGGCTGGGTTCATTTTGTCTAAGCCTCCACACAGAACATCTCTGCTAACAAATTTTACCCTGGTAAACTCTCCAACAACCTTAACTATGAACATATATATACAAACATGCATATATAGATAGATATTTTCTGCTATTGTCTGGGTCTTTTTTCCAAGTACTCCTTTTTCACCTTGTACTGAATTGGCTGTATGATGTTTTGGCAAACTTCCAGCTTGGGATAGTGATGAAAATGGCTTTTATATTAATTCTTATGCTCGTGCAGTTTGCTCCTTCTATTATATTTTTCTATGTTTAATCCTTCAGAGGTTGTGCTTTCCTCCCTCTCCCTTTGAAGACAATTTTAAAAGCATTATTTCTAGCAGCCTCCCTGCAGCCTGCAGTTCAATCCTGCCAGCTTGCCTCTGGGTTCCCTAGCAGGTGGCATGCATTTGCTGAGAGAATCTAGTAATGGGTCCATAAATAGCTGCCTTGCGCACTGCAGGGGCTCTTATGGTTTCATATCTTTCTTACTGTATTTTCAAGAAAAAAAAAAAATTCATTTAAAAAGCGTATCTTCTTTCTCAGGCAGTTACCCTATGGAAACTGGATCCAGCTCTGGGGTTTCTCTGGGTGTATGCTGTTCTGACCCAGGGACATCATGACGACTTTTGCAAACTGACTATGTTCAAATTTCAAAGCAGATGCAGTACACTGCTTCAGCACAAGCAACGAGTTGGTTTTTTCATCAGTGGATTCTTTAACTAGCTCCTCCATGATGTCATTTATGATCATTTTTGGGAACATTATTGTGGCATTATGTCCCAGCACAACACTTTTTCCCCTGGAGAATTCGCTGTTGCCACCATCCATCTCAGGTGGCCACTAAGAAAGTACAGGTGCCAGAATCAGGCCAGGATTTCAGTGCTTATAGACAGAATATTACCCATTGACAGGGTTAATTTACTACTCCAGTTTGTACCAAAGTTCTCATCACATCCAGTCCTGATGCATCAGGACATCAGAAGCCCGATGCCTTGTGCTCCATTTTGATTTCTAGTTTTTCACAGGTTGTGTAGAAATGTGTGCACACATATTTCTCTCTCTGTGTATGTGTGTATGTACACGTGCATTTGTGTGTATTTGACATTCTTTATTTCTCCACGCTCCGCACCAAGGGTAAGATGGTCCTACAACTTCCAGATCTTTTGGGGAATGACCTCTCAGCAGATTCCTCATAGACCCTTTAGGAAATCAAGGCTATTTGCACATGGGCTGATGATTGGAGTCCTTTTATCTTCCTTCCAAAGACCGGGGTGAAAGTGTCAAAGCTCTCTCTCCTCCCTGAGAGTGGTGGCAGTGGCTGGTCCAGGGTGAGTCACAGGAGGAGGACAGGCTGAGGCAGGCAAGGGACAGCTGTTGGAGGGATGAGGGTGTGTCAGTAGCATGAGATTTCAAGCTGACATTGCTGCTTTTGATGGTGGTGTTGAACAGGGGAGCCTGATATAATGTTTTGACCACGGATGCTCTTTTCATTGGAGAGCATCAGGCATGAGGCTCAGGGGGCAGGCTGGCCCTCTGAATGAGGTTGCACCACTGTGGCAGAGGCTTTATCCAGAGCTTTTTCCTCCTCCCTGGGGGCATTGCATCTTGCACTCTTTGTAGAGCAGGCAGCATTTTAATTTTCCTTCTCATGTTTCTGGTTTGCCCCATTTCAAACCCTACTCCTGGGACAGGTCTCCAGCCGCTGTAACCCAGCCTGTGCTCCTGGCAGGTTCGGGCGGAAAGCCATGCTCCTGCTGTCACTTGTGTGCTCCATCATATTTGGGATGCTGAGCGCCGCCTCCGTCTCCTACAGCATGCTGGCCATCACACGCACCCTCACCGGGGTGGCCCTGAGTGGCGTCTCCCTTATCGTCTTGCCTTTGGGTACGTATATGGGGGTTTGGGAGTTTGTCTGGTTGTAGAGGGGGACTTCGGACAGGCAGTGGGTCCATAGGGATGTGTCTACCAGAGCTGGTAGGAACAGGAGTTTGGAAAACGTTATGTGTGCAGTTTTACTACAGGCAGCCAAAAGACCATCCCACTTGGAGGGATCCAAGAATCGCAATTTTCTGTTGGTCTAATTAACGCTTTAACACTTTACTCAAAATGCAATAACTGCTTATTGGTACTTCTGTTGTAACACTAACACTTGCAATCCATGCTACCCAATTCCTGCTAAGGATCAATAGTAGCACAATAAAGCCATAGACCAAAGTATCTGCCCCTTTCCTCCAACACCGGGTTCTCACCCTTCAAACACACTGTTAGAACAACCCATCAGTGTTGCCGTGTTCTCAGCAGGAGAAGGATGCTGTGTCATTTGTGGGGTGTTTCTACCTCCCCAGACTTGAAGTTTGCTCACAGATTTGATAAGTTCACAGTTTGTATTTTTAGGAAGAGTAGGGGGAAAATAACAACAACAAATTAAAAAAAAAAATAAAAAAAATCATACAGAGCTAGGCAAAACTGAAGCTGAAGAATTTAGGTAACTGTACAATAAAAACAAGCTCCAGACTTCAGGGTATCCAACAGAGCACTGGACGATTTTGCAGATGCAGTTGGGACATATTAGGCAAGACTCATTGTACCTAAGAGCAAGTTACAGGTGCAGCAAAAATTTCCAGGATTTTTGCAGATACAGACAAAATCAAGCTAAAAATGGCTTCAGTACTGAAAAAGTCCACACAAGATCTGACAAATCCCAAGGCTTGCTATGTTTTTTCATTGTTATAAAAGCTGATGCCTGCAAGGCAAAGTAGAGCCCGGGAGGGACATTTCTAATTCTTAGAGGTTGTAACAAGATGTCCATATCTTTGGAAGAACATTGCTTTTTAGTTCACACACACAAGCAAGGAGACCACCATCTGTTTTGACTTTACATGCGCATTAGTATCTACTTTGAGTAGATTCCACATGAATGACAATGCATCTTAATGTATTTCTTTCATCTGGAATAATGAGTTGGCAGAGAAATTGGAAACAGTGCATCCAAGATGATTAAGGAAAAAATTATTATCTGTTTGATAAAGATATTTGAATGCCATGGAATGGGATTTTTTCAAAAAGTATCACCTAAAGTATTTTTAGCACTGTTTCTTACTGTATGTCCAGTATTTCTTATTTTAAGGCTTTATTTTAGTTGCTTATAGCTTTGCAAGAAGTTAAGCATTATGGGTGAGTATTTTAAATGTGCTACATGTTGGCCAGACAGTGGAATTCTGGAGAAGATGAGAGATGTTACGTTGTTTTGCCCTTGTTAAAAAGCCCTGCAGACCCCTTCCTGGAGAAGTCCTGTGTGTCCCAGCTAAATGTTGCCTCCCTCTTACAGGGATGGAGTGGGTGGACATACAGCACCGCACCTTCACTGGGATCCTGACCAGCATCTTCTGGAGCATCGGGAACATGCTGCTGGCCATGGTGGCATACTTGGTGCGGGAATGGCACTGGCTACTAGTAGCCGTAACAGGACCTTGTCTTCTGAGCATTGTCTGCCTGTGGTGAGTGCAGTGACCTGCAGCCGAATGGTTGGTGGGGATGGGAGCAGGCTGTGATTTGTTTCCTCTGCTCTGAAAGCTTGGCAAGCATCCCAACGCTGATCCTAGGATTGGCTCTGGCACCAACAAGGCCAGGAGCCAAAGTTGCACCACAGCTTTGAGGACAAGGAAGGGGAAGGATAGGGGCGGAGGAAAGGCACTGCAGGGCAAAGGAGCAGGATTTGGTGCCTCAAGCACTGTCAGATGTGACTCAGAGCAAGCAATAAAGGGAGGCAGAGCCAGGCCAGGTCCCTGACATTAATCCCACGTAGACTCAAATAATTTACCCACCCTCTGTTGCCACCACTACAGAGGATACCTCTGGTACCAATTTTTCCATATGAGCCAGTGGCGTCTGCAGGCTGGGTCAGGTGCATTTATCTCTGCACTCCTCAAGGCCTCTCTCAGCTCTGTAATCATCCTGATGGGTCTAATACACCCACTTACTGTGTGCTATTTCCCCCCTGTGGCATTATTAAAGAAATACCTGACATCTCTTAAGCCTTAAAATTGGAGATGGTTCATTTAATCAAAGAAACTAATTTTCCTTCTTCTTTTGTTCATGTATAAACACAGAAATGGCGAGCTGGGTCTCCTCAGCCTTAGGGTGGTTGTTTCGTTCCTCTTGGATATCACTGTGGTGCTGGAACACACTGCAGAATTCACAGATGTGTCTGTCAGGATGATGGGCAGCTCTCCCTGGAAATCATGCAGAACAATCTCTGATAGTTGGACACTTGAGCCCCAAATTATATGCCTAATTGCTGAGCAGAAAGAGTCTTATCCAAATGCTAAAGTGCCTTTCAGCTGCCATGAAAGAGGCTTCTAGAGACTATGGTTTGCTAGCTTACTAGGTCTGTCCATCAGCATGAAGCAGTAGATGAAATAGCTGCACAGATCTAGCAGAAAAATCTCAAATATTTAAGAAAAATGGGATATAAAATGATGCTGTTGTTAATCAATGGCAAAAAAAAAAAAAAAAAGATGTGTTTTTTCACTAGTGATAAGGGTTTTCTGGCAAAGAGTAACATCTGGTATTTCACTGATCAAGTCCAACACAACTCAAATATAAATTCTGCTGACTCTTTTAGTTTGAGTTGTTTTGCTCTTTCTCTAGGGCAACTAGCCATAAAAGAATGAGCCCTGGGAAGTGCTGAAATTCACAGATACATTTGGACTCACCTTTTCCATGATAGCTGATTATTTTTTCTCTTATGTTAATGTCTTGTATGGAGATTAGTTCTCCAACAAATTATACCGTAGTCTGATCAAAATTCAAGTACCCAAGAGGGCGGTGATTGTTGGATAATTAAAAGTCCCTGAAGTATGGAATCAAAATCTAATTTAGCACACTCTGTAGATACTGTTACACAATGTCAGAACTCAGTTGAGACATTAGACAATCAAATGACCTAATATTACACTCTGGAAATGGTGCCAATGAGTGCAAAATGCCCTCTTTCACTCTTTATATTTCCCAAGGTGCATTGGGTTATAAGCTTATGGGAAAGAGCTTGAAAACATTCCAGAAGACCAGTTCTGCAAAGGATTTTGCACTTAAAAAGTGACAGCAGTTGTTCATTAGGGTTTTCAGTAAACTGATTTAGGGCACATTCATCACCAACAGCTTACAGGGAACTAGTCTTGGACTGCCCCATTTGGAGACTCCAGTGAGAGATTCTTGAGAACTGTGTGGCCCCAGTAGACCTCATACCCCCATACTTCTTCGAGGCTGTAAGTCTTCCAAAGCCTGTCAGTCTGACCTCGGTGCCTGGGAAGGTCATGGAACAGATCATCCTAAGTGACATTATGCAGTGCATGAAGGACACCCAGGCAATTGGGCCGAGCCAGCACAGATTCGTGGAAGGTAGGTCCTGCTTGATAAACCTGATGTCCTTCTATGACAAGGTGACCTGTTTGGCGGATAAGGGAAAGGCTGTGAATGTTGCTTACCCAAAGAGGAGAATAACAGTTTAGCTGTTTACTAGTTTAGTAAGGCCTTTGATAGTTTCCCACAGTATCCTCCTGGAGAAACTGGCTGCCTGTTGTTTGGATGGGAATACTCTCCACTACGTTAAAAAATGGCTGGAGGGCCAGGCCTAGAGAGCGGTGGTGAATTAAGTTAAATCCAAGTGGTGTCCTCAAGGCTCAGTATTGGGGCCATTTCTCTTTAACATCTTTGTCAGTGATCTGTATGAAGGGATCGAAAGCACCCCCAGTAAATTTGCAGGTGACACCAAGTTGGGTGGGAGTGTCGACCTCTTGGAGGGTAAAAAGGCTTTGCAGAGGGATCTGGACAGGCCAGATGGATGGGCCAAGATTCAACAAAGCCAAGTTCTGGGTCCTGCACTTGAGTCACAACAACCCAATGCAGTGATACAGGCTTGGGGAAGAGTGGCTGGAGCTGCCCATCAGAAAAGAATCTGGGGGTGTTGGTCAACTGTTGGCTGAACAGTAGCCAGCAGTGTGCCCAGGTGGCCAAGAAGGCAAAGAGCATCCTGGCCTGTATCAGGAACAGCGTAGTGACTAGGGCTCGGGACATAATCACTCCCCTGTACTCAGCACTGGTGAGGCCCCACATCAAATACTGTGTCCAGTTTTGGGCCCTTTACCACAAAAAAAAATGACATTGAGGTGCTGGAGTGGGTCCAGAGGAGCGTAATGAAGGTATCGAGGGGTCTGGAGAACAAATCTTTTGAGAAGAGGCTGAGGGAGCTGGTGTTGTTCAGCCTACAGAAAAGGAGGTTGAAGGGAGGACCTTCCTGAAAGGACGTTGTAGAGAGGCAGGGGTTGGTCTCTTCTCCCGAGTCAAGACAAGACAGGACAAGAGGCAATGGACTCAAGCTGTACCAGGGGAGGTTCAGGTTGCATATTATGAAAAATTTTTACACTGAAAGGTTTATTAAACACTGGAATGGGCTGCCCAGGGAAGTGGTTGAGGCACCATCCCCAGAGGTATTTAAAAGATGGGTCGACATAGTGCTTGGTGACATGGTTTAGTGATGTTTTTCATCAGTTACGTTGATGATGGGACTAGATGATCTTAAATGTCCCTTCCAACCTAGACAATTCTATGATTCTGTGATTCCCACTGACTGTACAGCATGTTTAGCTGAAAGTCTCCACGAGAACAGCAGATTTGTTTTATGCTTCTCTTGGGGACAGCGCTGGGTAGTGGGAGGTAGTTGGCTGCTCTCACAGAATACAGCCACAGTGGGGTATTTCCTATGTCTTCTGGACAAAGTAAGTATAGAGCCTGTTAATCCCTTCTACATCATCATTTTTTATATCCTAAAATTTCAAAGTTTAAAGAGTCCCAAAAGCATGAATCTGTAAGTATAATCACTCTGTGGCCAATTTTAATTGACAGGAGTTTGAAACTTCAACCAGAAGTTGGTTCGCTCAAAGATCACATGGTAAAAATTTTCGCTAGACATACTTCAATTAGCAGACTGTACTCCTTTAAGGGTAAAAGACCACGTACATGTAACAAGGCTGTCCCATACTCTTATTCTCTTGCACCAGAGTTGCTATTTTCAGCTGAGGGTGAAGTCTGATAGAGAACTCTTTGGCCAGGGCCATGCATATGGGGTGGAAAACATAGAGTGCCAACGGGAACACTGTCTTCTCTCCTCGTACCAGGTGGGTTCCAGAGTCTGCCCGGTGGCTCATAGCCAATGGCAAAGTGAAACAAGCTCACAGGCATCTGCTTAGATGTGCAAGAATGAATGGAAAGAAAGACTTCGCTGTCTCACCAGAGGTGAGAAACTGAAGATCCAGATACAAGTTCTTCCTCTCCCACTTTCTCTCTCTCTATGCTACTTCCATTTGATACCTGAAGCACTGCTCAGCCTGTAATGTGATCTGTGGGGCACTGTGGTCCACAGGGAGCCATGTTCAATTCTACCCCAGGAAGGAACTACACCCACTCCAAAAGGTAAAGCAGCTGCTCAGCTCCCACAAGGCCAGAAATCCCCTTCGCTATGTGGAGTGTCTTTCCAAGTATTATTACCATGACAAAAAGCCTCAGTGCATCGGATATGGGACTAAATACACAGCAACAGAGAAGCAGAGCCTGAAAAAAATAAGGCAGAGGCATCACTCCCACAACAGAGAGGAGAGTGTGCAGGTGCACAAGCAATTACTGCAGCTTAACGTTTGCCTTCTTGGTTGCTATAGCGTTTGCCAGGTGTTGGTACAGCGATAGTAGGAAGCAGGCACACATTAATAGCATGCAGTTAGTGTATTTTCTCTCATACCACACTTGAGATACTGCATGTAGTGTTATCCAAACATGTAAAGGCTAATCCACCTCAGGCTGCACTTACTGTACACGTCAAACTGGAAGGCTGTCAGCCCCAGTGCCCCAGCGGTGGAGGTGGGAGTAAAGAATATTTGGCATAATCAATTTTTCCCTGGCTAAAGTTCTGCTCTCAAGTCAGTCATGGCTTTGTCAGCAATTTGAAAGGAACATGGCAAGGGTGAGGTGTTGGGCAAAGAAGGCATGGTTTGAATCAGTTTTTGTTTGACCCCAGAGGTGTAAAGGATGGAGCAAGGATGCTCAGCTAGGTGACTGGACAAATGAAGGGGAAGGAGAACCCTAAAATGTAGCCATCTATTTTCAGCTCCAAAGATCAAGGTATGGAGCTGATCTGGAGATCTTCATCTTGTGCTGAGTTCGATCTTAAAAATGTATTTTTGCATTCAGGCTCACAAATGTTGAGACCTTGGTCAATGCCACTTTCAATGCCGCTATGGTTACGCTGATGGCTCCAGGGGATGGTGATAAGCTCAAGTGATGTCCCAGCTCTAGGAAGGACTTAAGGGCCAGGCAGAAGCTGGTTTCTCCCTTTGGAGAGACACCAGAGCGTAGTCAGTGCTCACAACAACCCTTCATAGCCAGGCTTGAGTGGCTGCACATCTGCCACTTCTGACTAATTTGGTCCACATGATCTGTCTCGACCTTCGCAAGAGCGACACAGCTCAGCTGTAAAATCCAGTGGGTACAGAAGCTGTGGTTCATTAAACATCAATCTTAATGCCTATTAGTTTTCCTCTTACCAAAATAGGATGAAGATGGGAAAGCCCTGGCAGCAGCACAGGAGCCTAGTGGTTTGCTGTCACGGTGCAGCTGCATCTCTGTGTGCAGCCAGTGCTCCTGCATCCACATCCCTGTCTTATCCTGGCCAGCCTGCCACTTTTTATAAGAGCTTCTTAGTATCTTTTGGAAAGGTGATTAGCCCTTTTGATTTACAACAGAAACATGTTGTTTAATCATGTGAGAAATTACGAATTTACTGGTTGTGGCAGACAGGAGTTGAGTGTGACTCTTCCTTACCTTTAATCAAGCTCTGACTAAATATGTAAAAATAACAAGTTCTAAACATTTTCATTTAGTCTTGACTGATGACTGTGTATTTTCAGAGTGCAGCGTTCCACCAGGAAGGGCATGGGCTTGCATCCTCATACCATTCTTAGGGTTAGGAAACGTACCTGGGACTTCCCCACCGTCACAGCCTTGCAGGAAGTCACACCACGCTGTGACCACTGGACCACAATCAAGAAAGGCTTGAAGTTGTGACACCTTGATGGATTCATGGGGCTTATAGGGACATAATTGTTTTCTCTTGTCCATGTCCAAACACGCAGGCAACACAGGAGGCCTGACTCTAGTTTGTTTAATTGACTTGACCATGCATCAGTGTGGTTTGATGTGGCTTATTAAGGTAACAACTGATTTTCCTTAGTTCAGAGGACTGAACGCTGAAGGACATATAATCTCTGGATAATTGCACAGCCCATTACTGACATACTCTCAGGTTTAATAGCCTTGTCTTATCAAACTGAATAAGGAATTTCCCAGTGTGAAATTCTTTTTCCATTGTGAAAAGCTTTGTCACTCATCCAAAATATACATAGAATAGTACACAATTAGAACTAAAATCTTAGCTCTTCCCTAGTGAAACATGCTGTTACTTATAGCTATCCTTTTCCCTTTCCTAACACCTTCTCTCATTTCTACAATTCATTTAACCAGAGAGCAATTTGGGCTGGTATTTCCCTTTTATTAGACATTTCTGCAAGTCCCCAGCCCCCATAACTGTTTAGCACCATCTTCACTGGAGGTGATGCTGTAGGTCTGCAGATTCCCTCACCATCCTCCCTCCCCAGCCATCACAGAATTAGGTGTATTTGAAATTTCTTGGGGTTCTCGCTGTTCTGGTTCTCTCAGTTGTCCCTCTACACGCCAAGAAAGCTGGATAATAATACATACTGGAAGAAGTTTTCCATGTTAATGTCTTCTGTTACCCATTTTAATAACAAATCACACAACTTAAAGAGAGGACAGACTCCCAACAGGGTACCTTGAATCTAATCTTGAAATTCTCAGCATTGCAGAAGTAGTCTGTTATCAGTGCTATGACTCATCCTATGCATTTGGAGGAAAAGACTTATTATTTGTCTGTGAAAAAGGAAAAAAACAAACAAACAAACAAAAACAAAAACAAACAAAAAAAAAACAACAAAAACAAACAAAAAACAACAACAACAAAAAAAACCAAAACAAAACAAAAAAAAACCCACAAAAACAAACAAACAAACAAAAAAACTTACTTCTTGTACTGCAGTATTAAAAAAAGTTACCAGATCCAGAGATGGTTGTATAGAAATAAAAGAAAAACATGGGCTTAACAAAACACTAGATAATGTGGGTAAGGATCATTGAGTCTGGTTCAGAAAGTCCCTAACTGGCTGGAGGCAGTTTCTAGGGGAATATCTCTGCCTGCTTGCCCAGCTCTTCTGTAGGCTCTACTGCAGGATGCTGTTGAAGACAAGGCACTGGAGATCATCCTCTGGTCCAAGATGCTGCAGGTCCTTTCCATCCAAGCTGTAGGTTCCCTACGTGGCTCTGTGGCTGGGATTAAGTATTTATGCAAAAGCTTTGGCCAAGGTTTTGCTTTCTCTGAAGAGGATATTGATTTGAGAATATATGTAACTAGTTCACCAGACTCCCTCCTTGAGGTTTCCTGTGGTTCATAGCCTAATCAATTGTAACTGTCCTATCCTGATGATTTTGAGGCACTGTAAAGCAAGGCTGCCCTGAGAGGAATTCATCCCTCCCAACATTAGGTGTCCACATCATCGCTGTCAGCAGTCTCCTTCACAGTCTGCAACCCCACGAACAGCCAAGGGGTGCTAGCACATGGTTCTGTTGGCCAAATGCAGTTGTTGGCTCTAGGATAAAATGACTCCATCACTTCCACCGGAGACCTCCATTAACTGCACTGGGAGCCCACAGAAACTAGTTTAGGTATTGCTGCCTGCATTGCAGACCTGTAGTTGTGTGAATCTTCTAGCAGCCTTCCAGTACCTTAAGGGGCCTACAGGAGAGACGGGAAGGGACTCTTTACCAGGGAGTGGAGCAATAGGACAAGGGGGGGGTGATTTTAAATTGAAAGAGGGAAGATTTGTATTAGACATTAGGAAGAAATTCTTTGCTTTGAGGGTGGTGAGGCACTGGAACAGATTGCTGTGGGTGCCTCATCGCCCCACAGGCTGGGTGGCGTTTTGAGCAACCTGGTCTAGTGGGAGGTGTCTCTGCCCATGGCAGGGAGGTTAGAGCACCAATGATCTTCAAGGTCCCTTCCAACTCTAATCATGCTATGATTCTATGTAAGAACCATTTGCATCTCAGCCATGGAGTAGAATTTACCAGCCCTCCTGGTACTTACCCCTAATTCAATTGCTCAAATTCAACAGGCAGGGCGTTTGGTGCCTGGCGTTTTAATATACTCTGTATTTACATAAAGAGATGTATAAATAACCACACTTTATACAAATGCACTCGTGAGAATAAAGCATGCAGTGTCACAGCCTGACATAACAGCAGGCAACCACATGAGGAAGAGTGTGGAACTGGCCAATGCTGACTTTGCTGATACCATGATCTGCCATATTTTTGCAACCTTTTTGCCATATGGGGTACATGGGCTAGAGGGGAGAAGGGGCAATGGGAAGAAAGAGAAGTCTGAAGTGCTAGGCAATCTATAAAGTTGTCGAAAGGCATGCCTCTGATAATATATGCTCAGAGAGTTGTTCTGCAATGAGAAGGTATGGAAAATGGAAGGCAGAGATGGAGCTGGGAAAGTCACAGGACCCAACCTGTCCAGGGTTTCATGTTTGCATTTTAAAGGTACAGCAACTGAATTACGTCCTTCTTTCCACCTCTCCAGGCCCTCAGAAGGATGGCAACAGACAAAAAGCCAGGAGAGAGTTATTCTTACATCAGCTTATTCAGGACACCAGTCTTGCGGAAGATCTCTCTGTGTTCTGGGGCTGTGTGGTAAGCAGCGTCACAGGCAGTTTGTCCTGCAGTTCCCCGGCTGGATTTCCCTAATCCCCATCTCCACACACTCCTTTCGCAGGTTTGGTGTTGCCTTCTCCTACTACGGCATGAGCATGAACCTAACTGGCTTTGGGCTCAACATGTACCTCTCCCAGTTTGTCTTTGGTGTCATTGAGATTCCAGCCAAGGTGATCATGTACTTTCTGGTGAATCGAGTTGGACGACGGCAGAGTCAGGCGTGGGCGCTCATCCTGACTGGACTATGCATAGGAGCCAACGTCATCATTCCCAAGCGTGAGCCACTCTCCTGCTATATGCAGTACTTGCTAAAGGGGAGGTCTCTATTCTGTGCGGTGCTAGAGAAGGGGAATGGCAGGATCTTGCCCACAGGCAACTCTGTATGGAGATGTCCTCCTACAAGAGCAATTGTGGGAAAAGTTTGCTAATGTGGGCTAATATTTGGGACAACAAATGGTATCCAGTCACCGTAAAGTGGCTAGTAATAATAGTTCAGTGATGGCAAGATGAAATGCCTTTTCTATAAACATTGCTCAACGGGAAACATCAGGACCTATCCTTTCAACAGTTCGGCTCCCACTTGGGCTAACAGTTACCAAACTTACTGAAACAGACTTTGGAGGCAGCAGCTCCAGAGCTACGATGCTCCCCGTTTTGTCTGTAGGAGCATTCAACCTTTTTCCTTCTTGTACCCGAGGCCACACAAAGCTTCTTTCTGGAGGCTGCTCTTTGACCAATATTATAAATGTCTCTTCTTTCCTCCTAGCCTTCACCTCCTTACGCTCTGTCATAGCCATTATGGGCAAAGGTTTCTCAGAAGCTGCCTTCACCACCGTCTTCTTGTACACCTCTGAGCTCTACCCCACCGTGCTGAGGTAAGAGACGCAGCTTGCCTGAGTGCACCACCAGAGCCTCGGTGGGATGTTGCCCTCAAGTCTTCCACACCAGCCCAGCAGGACGTGCTGTTGGCCAGACTGCAGGCCTGATGCCTTGCCTCTAGACGTAGCAGGTTCCAGGGATTAAGCATATTCACAAGGAAGGGGCCAAAGGCTATGCCCTTTTTTAACCTGGGTTACATGTGGTTTGGTTACGTGAATAGGAAGATGTATCAAAAGGTGAAGGGTATTCTGTGGGGGACAATTTTTTAACTCCATAAGGCATCTGTGCTCAGTAGAGTCTTAGTTCCCTGTGATAATCTGCCAACAATTGTTAAAAGCCCCCCAAAATAATAATTTGAAATACGAATTTTTATAAGAGGGACATTCTACCACGTGTTTACAGTCTTCTGGACATCAGATGATATTAAAGATCAAAGAGTAAAGAAAATGAAAAGATCAAAGAAAGAAAGATTAAAGAATAAAGAAAAGTAAAGCAGAGATTAATTAGCCTTTCAGGAGGAAAAAGAGAGCTTATTTGAAATATCTGAGTAATGGTGATATAAAACCAGGTTTAGCATCAGCATAGTTTGGGATATACCCGAGACAGGTGGAGGGAATGGCTTCACTGGCTTCTTTCCCAAAGTCTGAAAAAACCCTCATGATTACAGCAGGGCATGTGGCTTGCTTCACCCCTCTCCCTCCCTGCCCAGCGTACCCTTTGCTACCAGAGTCCTGTAATTTTCACTGGTCTGTTTTATGGGGGGAATGATGCATATTTAAACTGGAGTGAGCACACTCATCTACTACTTTTCATCTCAGATTGGTTTGTATTTTTATGTGCTCAAAGGCATTGACAAGTAAAGACAAAAAATGTTGGTTCCTTCTACAGCGCTTGCTCTGCAAATGCATGAGTAGATCCTGTCGTGCCTGTTGTCAGTGCAAAACTGTAGAATGGTTAGAGTTGGAAGGGACCTTAAAAATCACCAAGTTCCAGCCCCCCTGCCCTGGGCAGGGACACCTCCCACTAGAGCAGGTTGCTCAAAGCCCCATCCAGCCTGTTCTTGACCACCTCCAGGGAAAGGGCAGCGACAGCTTCCCTGTTCCAGTGCCTCACCAATCTCACAGTAAATAATTTCTTCCTGCTATCTAACCTAGATCTCCCCTCACCTCATTTAAAACCATTATCCCTTGTCTTATCGCTACACTCCCTGATAAAGAATCCCTCCCCATCTCTCCTGTAGCCCCCTTCGGGTAATGGAAGGGGCTCTAAGGTCTCCCTGGAGCCTTCTCTTCTTCAGGCTGAACAACCTCAACTCTCTCAGCCTGTCCTCACAGGAGAGGTGCTCCAGCCCTCTGATCACCTTTGTGACCCTCCACTGGATCCATTCCAACAAGTCCATGTCCTTCCTGTGCTGAGGACTCAAGAGGTAGCATGATGAAATGCCACCCGTCCCCTGAAAATTAGTAAGCAGAATAGGTCCCAGGCCTTATTATTGGCCTCCTCTTGAAGCTCTCCTGGGCTTATAGCTACAGCAGGACCAAAGGGTGTTCACAGCTCTCTCTAGTGCATGCCACCTGCCTAGAAGTTCCTGGAAGAAGGAGGGACTTAGGTTTCCTCTAAGCAGATTGGAGGATGGGCAGAAAATGTCAAGCTTTTAGACATTTAAAGCAGAAGCAACTTTACAGCAGGTATTTTTAGTGGGGAACTACTTTCTCAGACATAAATCTATTTATCACACCCACTATGGTTGCTCTCTGGGAAATACTATCATTGTAGGAAGATATAAAAAAAAAAAAAAAAAAAACAACCTAAAAAAAGCGTGACAGAGGAAA
>VZRU01008867.1:7969-19553 GCA_013398155.1 Pedionomus torquatus
CCAAGGACCCCCACCAGGGACCCCAAGGTGGGTCATAGACCCCCACTGGAGTCCAAAGGGTGCCCAAGGACCCTCCAAAGAGCTGCCTGGTTGGCCGAGGACCTCCATGGTGGGTCAAGGACCCCTACCAGGGACCACAGGGTGGCCAAGGACCCTCATCAGAGAACCCAGGGTGCCAAAGGACCCTCTAGGGACCCCCCAGTGGGTGCCCAAGGCCCCCCACCAAAGACTCCAGGGCGCCCAAGGATCCTCTTGGATGCCCTTGGGGTGGCCAGGGTCCCCCACCAGAGACCCCTTGGGGGCTGGGGACTCCCACCAGAGCCCCCAGAGGTGCCCAAGGACCCCTACCAGGGACCCCAAANTAGACCCCCACTGGAGTCCAAAGGGTGCCCAAGGACCCTTACCAGGGACCCCAGGGTGCCCAAGGACCCCTACCAGGGACCCCAAAGTGCCCAAGGACCCTTACCAGGGACCCCAGGTTGGCCAGGGACCTCCATGGTGGGTCAGGGACCCCCTCTGGAGACCCCAGTGTGGCCAAGGAACCCCACAAGGGATCCCTGGGCGCTGGGGACCTCCACCAGGGACCCCTGGGTGGACAAGGACTCCCAGGATGGGTAAGGGACCCCCACCAGGGACAGCAGGGTGGCCAAGGACCCCGACCAGAGACCCCAGGGTGGGTTGGGGACTCCCACAGTGGGTCAGTGACCCCAAACCACGGCCCCTAGAAGTGCCCAAAGACCAGGGACCCCAGGGTGTCCAAGAATCCCCATCAGGGACCACAGGGTGCCAAAGAACCCTGAATGGAGACCCCAGTGTGTCCAAGGACCTCCACCAGGGCCCCCCTGGGGTGGTGAATGACCCACATGGTGAGTAAGGGACCCTCTCCAGGAACCCCAAGGTGGGACATAGACCCCCACTGGAGACCCCAGGGTGCCTAAGGACCCTTACCAGGGACCCCTTAGGGTTGGGGACCCCCACCAGGGACCCCAGGTTGGGTGGCTAAGGACCCTCTCCAGTGACGCCCTGGAGGGCATGGGACTCACTCTAGAGTCCCCTGGTGGGTCGGGGACCCCAACCAGGGACCACAGGGTGGCCAAGGACCCCCAGGATAGGTCAGGGAAAACCACCAGGGACCACAGAGCTGGTCAGGGACCCTCAACAGTGACACCCTGGCGTGGCCAAGGGCCCCCACGGTAGGTCAGGGACCCAAGACAGGGACCCCAGGGTGGGTTGGGGACCCACACAGTGGGTCAGGGACCCCCACCACAGCCCCCACGGTGGTCAAGGACCCCCACGGCAGGTTAGAGATACCAGCTGGAGACCCCAGGGTGGCCAAGGACCCCCACCAGGTACCCCTGGGGGATGGGGACCCCCACGAGGGACCCCTGGGTTGCCAAGGACCCTCTCCAGTGAAGTCCTGGGTGGCTGGGGACCCTCTCTGGAGCCCACTGGTGGGTCGGGGACCCCAACCAAGGACGCCATGGTTGGTCAGGGAACCCCATCAGTGACCCCACAGGGTTGGTCAAGACCCCCATGGTGAGTCAGAAACCCCTATGAGGGACCCCATGGTGTCCAATGACATGCATCAGAAACCCAAGGGTGGGTTAAGGACCCCCAGGGTGGGTCAGGGACACCCACCACAGCTCCCAGAGGTGCCCAAGGACCCCCACCAGGGACCCCAGGGTGAGTTGGGGGCCCCCACAGTGGGTCAGGGACCCCCATCAGAGACCCCAGGGGTCCCAAGGGCCCCAACCAGGTACCACAGGGTGAGTTGGGGACGCCCACAGTGAGTCAGGGACCCACACCAGGGACCCCAGGGTGCCCAAGGACCTTCAGCAGAGCTCCAAGGGTGGCCAAGGACACAAGAGTGGGTCACAGACCCCCACCATGGACCACCCAGTGGGTCAGGGACCCCCAGAGTGGGACAGGGACCACAACCAAAGAACTCAGGGTCCCTAAGCACCCTCACCAGGGACTCCAGGTTGCCCAAGGACCCCCACCAGGGACCCCAGAGGTGACCAAGGACCCTCACCAGGGACACCAGGGTGGCCATGGACCTCCACGGAATGTCAGGGCCCCCACTGGAGACCCCAGTGGCCAAGGAATCCCAGAAGGGGACTCCTGGGGGGCTGGGGAACCCCACCAGGGAACCCTGGGTGGCCAAGGACCCTCACAAGGGAGCCATCGAGGTGGACAGGGACCCAAACAAAGTACCACAGGGTGCCCAGAGACCCTCAATAGAGACCCCAGGGTGCCCAAGGACCCCCGCCAGGTACCCCTAGGAGGCTGGGGACCCCCACCAGGGACCCCGCAGTGGCTCGGGGACCCCCACGGTGGGTCAGGGACCCCCAGCACAGACCCCTGGGTGCCCAAGGACCCTCACCAGGGACCCCAGGTTGGCCAAGGATCCCCATCAGGGACCCCAGTGTTCGTTGGGGACCCACAAAGTTGGTCAGGGACACCCACCAGAGACCCCCTGGTGGGTTGGGGACCCCTACCAGTGACCGCAAGTTTCCAAAGGATCCCCACCAAGGACCCCAGGGTGCGTTCGGGACCCACACAGTTGGTCAGGGACCCCAACCAGGGACCCCTGGGGTGGCCAAGCCCCCCACGGTGGGTCAGGGACCCCTACTAGGGACCCCACGGTGGCTAAGAACCACCACCAGAGACCCCCAGGGTGGGTTAGGGACCCCCAGAGTGCTTCAGGGATCCCCACAACAGCCCCAAGAGGTGATCAAGGACCCCCACCAGGAACCCCAGGGTGGGTTGGGTACCCCCACTGTGGGTCAGGGACCACTATAATGACTCCAGGGTGCCCAAGGACCCTCACGAGATCCCCCAGGGTGGCCAACAACTCTCACAGGGGGTCAGGGACCCCAATCAGGGACCCCAGGGTTTCCAAGGACCCTTACCAGGGAACCCAGGGTGGGTTGAGGACCCCCACCAGAGACACCCTAGTGGGTTAGGGATGCCCGCCAAGGACCCCAGGGTGACCAAAGACCCTCTGGGGAGCCGTCGGGATGGCGAGGGACCCACACCAGAGACACCTGGGGGGCTGGGGACCCCCACCAGGGACCGCAGTGTGGGTCAGGGACACACACTGCAGCCTCCAGGGTGGCCAAGGATCCCCACCAGAGACCTCAAGGTTCCCAAGGACCCCCACCAGAGTTCCCAGAGGTGNCAACCAGGGACCACAGGGTGGCCAAGGACCCCCAGGATAGGTCAGGGAAAACCACCAGGGACCACAGAGCTGGTCAGGGACCCTCAACAGTGACACCCTGGCGTGGCCAAGGGCCCCCACGGTAGGTCAGGGACCCAAGACAGGGACCCCAGGGTGGGTTGGGGACCCACACAGTGGGTCAGGGACCCCCACCACAGCCCCCACGGTGGTCAAGGACCCCCACGGCAGGTTAGAGATACCAGCTGGAGACCCCAGGGTGGCCAAGGACCCCCACCAGGGACCCCAGGGTGAGTTGGGGGCCCCCACAGTGGGTCAGGGACCCCCATCAGAGACCCCAGGGGTCCCAAGGGCCCCAACCAGGTACCACAGGGTGAGTTGGGGACGCCCACAGTGAGTCAGGGACCCACACCAGGGACCCCAGGGTGCCCAAGGACCTTCAGCAGAGCTCCAAGGGTGGCCAAGGACACAAGAGTGGGTCACAGACCCCCACCATGGACCACCCAGTGGGTCAGGGACCCCCAGAGTGGGACAGGGACCACAACCAAAGAACTCAGGGTCCCTAAGCACCCTCACCAGGGACTCCAGGTTGCCCAAGGACCCCCACCAGGGACCCCAGAGGTGACCAAGGACCCTCACCAGGGACACCAGGGTGGCCATGGACCTCCACGGAATGTCAGGGCCCCCACTGGAGACCCCAGTGGCCAAGGAATCCCAGAAGGGGACTCCTGGGGGGCTGGGGAACCCCACCAGGGAACCCTGGGTGGCCAAGGACCCTCACAAGGGAGCCATCGAGGTGGACAGGGACCCAAACAAAGTACCACAGGGTGCCCAGAGACCCTCAATAGAGACCCCAGGGTGCCCAAGGACCCCCACCCTAAGGACCCTCTCCAGTGAAGTCCTGGGTGGCTGGGGACCCTCTCTGGAGCCCACTGGTGGGTCGGGGACCCCAACCAAGGACGCCATGGTTGGTCAGGGAACCCCATCAGTGACCCCACAGGGTTGGTCAAGACCCCCATGGTGAGTCAGAAACCCCTATGAGGGACCCCATGGTGTCCAATGACATGCATCAGAAACCCAAGGGTGGGTTAAGGACCCCCAGGGTGGGTCAGGGACACCCACCACAGCTCCCAGAGGTGCCCAAGGACCCCCACCCTAAGGACCCTCTCCAGTGAAGTCCTGGGTGGCTGGGGACCCTCTCTGGAGCCCACTGGTGGGTCGGGGACCCCAACCAAGGACGCCATGGTTGGTCAGGGAACCCCATCAGTGACCCCACAGGGTTGGTCAAGACCCCCATGGTGAGTCAGAAACCCCTATGAGGGACCCCATGGTGTCCAATGACATGCATCAGAAACCCAAGGGTGGGTTAAGGACCCCCAGGGTGGGTCAGGGACACCCACCACAGCTCCCAGAGGTGCCCAAGGACCCCCACCCTAAGGACCCTCTCCAGTGAAGTCCTGGGTGGCTGGGGACCCTCTCTGGAGCCCACTGGTGGGTCGGGGACCCCAACCAAGGACGCCATGGTTGGTCAGGGAACCCCATCAGTGACCCCACAGGGTTGGTCAAGACCCCCATGGTGAGTCAGAAACCCCTATGAGGGACCCCATGGTGTCCAATGACATGCATCAGAAACCCAAGGGTGGGTTAAGGACCCCCAGGGTGGGTCAGGGACACCCACCACAGCTCCCAGAGGTGCCCAAGGACCCCCACCCTAAGGACCCTCTCCAGTGAAGTCCTGGGTGGCTGGGGACCCTCTCTGGAGCCCACTGGTGGGTCGGGGACCCCAACCAAGGACGCCATGGTTGGTCAGGGAACCCCATCAGTGACCCCACAGGGTTGGTCAAGACCCCCATGGTGAGTCAGAAACCCCTATGAGGGACCCCATGGTGTCCAATGACATGCATCAGAAACCCAAGGGTGGGTTAAGGACCCCCAGGGTGGGTCAGGGACACCCACCACAGCTCCCAGAGGTGCCCAAGGACCCCCACCCTAAGGACCCTCTCCAGTGAAGTCCTGGGTGGCTGGGGACCCTCTCTGGAGCCCACTGGTGGGTCGGGGACCCCAACCAAGGACGCCATGGTTGGTCAGGGAACCCCATCAGTGACCCCACAGGGTTGGTCAAGACCCCCATGGTGAGTCAGAAACCCCTATGAGGGACCCCATGGTGTCCAATGACATGCATCAGAAACCCAAGGGTGGGTTAAGGACCCCCAGGGTGGGTCAGGGACACCCACCACAGCTCCCAGAGGTGCCCAAGGACCCCCACCCTAAGGACCCTCTCCAGTGAAGTCCTGGGTGGCTGGGGACCCTCTCTGGAGCCCACTGGTGGGTCGGGGACCCCAACCAAGGACGCCATGGTTGGTCAGGGAACCCCATCAGTGACCCCACAGGGTTGGTCAAGACCCCCATGGTGAGTCAGAAACCCCTATGAGGGACCCCATGGTGTCCAATGACATGCATCAGAAACCCAAGGGTGGGTTAAGGACCCCCAGGGTGGGTCAGGGACACCCACCACAGCTCCCAGAGGTGCCCAAGGACCCCCACCAGGGACCCCAGGGTGAGTTGGGGGCCCCCACAGTGGGTCAGGGACCCCCATCAGAGACCCCAGGGGTCCCAAGGGCCCCAACCAGGTACCACAGGGTGAGTTGGGGACGCCCACAGTGAGTCAGGGACCCACACCAGGGACCCCAGGGTGCCCAAGGACCTTCAGCAGAGCTCCAAGGGTGGCCAAGGACACAAGAGTGGGTCACAGACCCCCACCATGGACCACCCAGTGGGTCAGGGACCCCCAGAGTGGGACAGGGACCACAACCAAAGAACTCAGGGTCCCTAAGCACCCTCACCAGGGACTCCAGGTTGCCCAAGGACCCCCACCAGGGACCCCAGAGGTGACCAAGGACCCTCACCAGGGACACCAGGGTGGCCATGGACCTCCACGGAATGTCAGGGCCCCCACTGGAGACCCCAGTGGCCAAGGAATCCCAGAAGGGGACTCCTGGGGGGCTGGGGAACCCCACCAGGGAACCCTGGGTGGCCAAGGACCCTCACAAGGGAGCCATCGAGGTGGACAGGGACCCAAACAAAGTACCACAGGGTGCCCAGAGACCCTCAATAGAGACCCCAGGGTGCCCAAGGACCCCCGCCAGGTACCCCTAGGAGGCTGGGGACCCCCACCAGGGACCCCGCAGTGGCTCGGGGACCCCCACGGTGGGTCAGGGACCCCCAGCACAGACCCCTGGGTGCCCAAGGACCCTCACCAGGGACCCCAGGTTGGCCAAGGATCCCCATCAGGGACCCCAGTGTTCGTTGGGGACCCACAAAGTTGGTCAGGGACACCCACCAGAGACCCCCTGGTGGGTTGGGGACCCCTACCAGTGACCGCAAGTTTCCAAAGGATCCCCACCAAGGACCCCAGGGTGCGTTCGGGACCCACACAGTTGGTCAGGGACCCCAACCAGGGACCCCTGGGGTGGCCAAGCCCCCCACGGTGGGTCAGGGACCCCTACTAGGGACCCCACGGTGGCTAAGAACCACCACCAGAGACCCCCAGGGTGGGTTAGGGACCCCCAGAGTGCTTCAGGGATCCCCACAACAGCCCCAAGAGGTGATCAAGGACCCCCACCAGGAACCCCAGGGTGGGTTGGGTACCCCCACTGTGGGTCAGGGACCACTATAATGACTCCAGGGTGCCCAAGGACCCTCACGAGATCCCCCAGGGTGGCCAACAACTCTCACAGGGGGTCAGGGACCCCAATCAGGGACCCCAGGGTTTCCAAGGACCCTTACCAGGGAACCCAGGGTGGGTTGAGGACCCCCACCAGAGACACCCTAGTGGGTTAGGGATGCCCGCCAAGGACCCCACGGTGACCAAAGACCCTCTGGGGAGCCGTCGGGATGGCGAGGGACCCACACCAGAGACACCTGGGGGGCTGGGGACCCCCACCAGGGACCGCAGTGTGGGTCAGGGACACACACTGCAGCCTCCAGGGTGGCCAAGGATCCCCACCAGAGACCTCAAGGTTCCCAAGGACCCCCACCAGAGTTCCCAGAGGTGCCCAAGGACCCCCACCAGGTTCCCCAGGGTGGCCAAAGACCCTCACCAGGGACGCCAGGGTGGCCAAGGCATGACCACGGCTGGTCTGGAACTCCCAATGGAGAACCCAGGGTGACCAAGGACCACCACCAAGGACCCCTGGGGGCTGGAGACCCTCGTCAGGGACCCCTGGGTGGCCAAAGACCCTCTCCAGGGCCCTCCTGGGGGGCTGGGTACTCTGTCTAGAGCCCACTGGTGGGTCAGGGACTCCCACCAGGGACCCCAGCGTGGACAAGGACCCCCATAAAATACTCCAGGGTGGACAGGGACCTCCACGGTGCGTCAGGGACCCCCACTGGGGACCCCAGGCTTGCCAAGAACCCCCACCAGGGAACCCTGGGTGGCCCAGGACCCCCAGGATGGGAGAGGGACCCCCAGCAGAGACCCCAGGGTGGGTCAGGGACTCCCACCAGTGACCTCCTGGGGTGGACAAGGACCCCCACGGTGGTTCAGGGACCCCTACCAGGTACCACAATGTTGCCAAGGACCCTTACGGGAGAACCCAGGGTGCCAAAGGACCCTCTGGGACCCCCCAGTAGGTTGTCAGGGCCCCCCACCAGAGACACCTGGGGGGCTGGCGACTGCACCCAGAGGCCCCAGAGGTGCCCAAGGACCCACACCAGGGAGCCCTCGGGGTGGCCAGTGACTACCACCAAGGACTCCAGGGTGCCGAGGGANACCAGGGTGCCCAGGGACCCTCATCAGAGACCCCCTGGTGGGTTTGCGAACACCACTGGAGACCACAGGTTGTGTCAGGGACCCCAACCAGACCCCCAGGGTAGCCAAAGACCCCCACAGCGGGTAAGAGACCCCCACCAGGGACCCCAGAGATTCCCAAGGACCCCAACTAGGGATGCCAGGGTGGCCAGGGACCTCCACGTTGGGTGAGGGACCCCCACTGGAGACCAAAGGGTGGGTCAGGGACCCCAAGAAGAACCCCCGGGGTGGCCAAGGACCCCCACCAGGGACTCCCTGGGGTGGCCAAGGATCCCCATGGAGGGTGAGGGACACTCTCCAGGGGCCCCAAGGTGGGTCAGAGACCCCCACTGGAGACCAAAGGGTGGGTCAGGGACCCCAAGAAGAACCCCCGGGGTGGCCAAGGACCCCCACCAGGGACTCCCTGGGGTGGCCAAGGATCCCCATGGAGGGTGAGGGACACTCTCCAGGGGCCCCAAGGTGGGTCAGAGACCCCCACTGGAGACCTCAGGGTGGCCAAGGACTCCCAGTCAGTGTAAGGGACCCCCATCAGGGACCCCAGGGTGGCCAGGGACCTCCATGGTGGGTCAGGGATCCCCACCACTAGACCGCAGGTACCAAAGGACCCTCACCAGGGACCCCAGGGTGGCCAGGGACCTCCATGGTGGGTCAGGGATCCCCACCACTAGACCGCAGGTACCAAAGGACCCTCACCAGGGACCCCAGGGTGGCCAGGGACCTCCATGGTGGGTCAGGGATCCCCACCACTAGACCGCAGGTACCAAAGGACCCTCACCAGGGACCCCAGGGTGGCCAGGGACCTCCATGGTGGGTCAGGGATCCCCACCACTAGACCGCAGGTACCAAAGGACCCTCACCAGGGACCCCAGGGTGGCCAGGGACCTCCATGGTGGGTCAGGGATCCCCACCACTAGACCGCAGGTACCAAAGGACCCTCACCAGGGACCCCAGGGTGGCCAGGGACCTCCATGGTGGGTCAGGGATCCCCACCACTAGACCGCAGGTACCAAAGGACCCTCACCAGGGACCCCAGGGTGGCCAAGGACACCCACCAGGGACCCCTGGGTTCTGTGGACCCTCACCATGGACCCCTGGGTGGCAAAGGACCCTCTCCAGGTACCACCTGGGGGGCTGGGGAACCTCTCTGGAGCAACCTGGTGGGTTGGGGACCCCCACCAGGGACCCCATGGTGGGTCAAAGACACCCACTGGAGACCCCAGTGTGCCCAAGGACCCTCACCAGAGCCCCCAGGTTGGCCAAGGACCCTCAGCAGAGTCTGAAGGGTGTGTTGGGGACCCCCACAGTTGGTCAGGGACCCCCATCACGGACTCCAGGGTTCCGAAGGACTCCCACCAGGAAGCCCAAGGTGGGTCAGAGACCCCCACTGGATACCCCAGGGTGCCCAAGGACCTCCACCAGGGACCCCAAGGTGCACAAGGATGCCCACCAGGGACCCCAGTGTGGGTTAGGGACCACCAACGCAGCCCCCAGGGTGGCCAAGGACAAGCACCAGAGACCTCATTGTGCCCAAGACCCCCAACATGGACCCCAGAGGTGTCTAAGGACCCCCACCAGGGACCCCATGGTGGCCAGGAACCTCCACGGTTGGTCAGGGACCCCTACTGAAGACTCCAGGGTGGCCAAGGACCCCCACCAGGGACCCCTTGGGGCTGGGGAACCACCACCAGGGACCTCTGGGTGGACAAGACTCTGGGGACCCTCTCTGGAGCCCACTGGTGGGTCGCGGACCCAACCACGGACCACAGGGTGGTCAAGGACACCCAGGATGGCTCAGGGACCCCCACCAGGGACCCATGGTGGGTCAGAGACCCCCACCAGTGACCCATTGGGGTGGCCAATGACCCTCAAGGTGGGTCAGGGACCCCTACCAGGGACCCCAGGTTGGCCAAGGACACCCATCAGAGACCCCAAGGTGGGTCAGAGACCCCCACCAGTGACCCATTGGGGTGGCCAATGACCCTCAAGGTGGGTCAGGGACCCCTACCAGGGACCCCAGGTTGGCCAAGGACACCCATCAGAGACCCCAAGGTGGGTTAGGGATCCCCAGGGAGGGTAAAGGAACCCCACCACAGCCCCCAGATGTGACCAAGGACAACCACCATAGACTCAATGGTGGGTGTGAGACCCCAACAGTGGATCAGGAACCCCGATAAGGGAACACAGAGTGCCCAAGGACCCCCACCAGGGACCCCAAGGTGGGTCAGAGACCCTCACTGGAGACCCCAGGGATCCCAAGGACCCTCAGTAGAGCCCCCAGGGTGGCCAAGGAAAAACAGGGTGGGACAGGGACCCCCATCAGGGACTCCAGGGTGGCCAAGGACCCTCACCAGGGACCCCTGGGGGACAATGGACCCCCACCACAGCGCCCAGGGTGGCCAAGGACCCACACGGTGGGTCAGGGACCCCCACCAGGGAAGCCAGAGATGCCCAGGGACCCCCACCAGGGACCCCAATCTGCCAAAGGACCCTCACCAGGGACCATTTGGGTGGCGAGGGACCCCCACTGGAGACCCGCTAGGGAGGCCAGGGACCCCCACCACAGCCTCCACACGTACTCAAGGACCACCACCAGGGAGACCTCAGGGTGGCCAGGGACCCCCATGGTGGGTCAGGGACTCTCTCCAGGGACCCCAAGGTGGGTCAGAGACCCCCATTGGAGACCCCAGGTTGCCCATGGAAACCGTCAGGGACCCCTAGAGGGCTGGGGACCCTCACCTGAGCCCCAAGCGTTGGTCAGGGACCCCTACCAGGGAGCCTCTGGTGGGTCAGGGACCCCCATCAGAGACCCCAGCGTGCCCAAGGACCCACACCATGGACCCCAAGGTGGGTCAGAGACCCCCACTGGAGACCCCAGGGTGGCCAAGGACTCTCACCCCGGACCAGAGGTGCCCAAGGACCCCAGCCAGGGACCCCAGAGGTGCCCAAGGAACCTCACCAGGGACCCCAGGGTGGCCAAGGACTCTCACCACGGACCACTGGGGGGCAAGGAATCCCACTGGAGAACCCAGGGTGGTCAAGGACCCCCACGGTGTGTCAGGGACCCTCACCAGGGACCTTTGGGTGCCCAAGGACCCCCTCCAGATACCCCAGGGTGCCCAGGGACCCCCACCAGAGACCGCTTGGTGGATCGGGGACACCCACTGGAGACAACAGGGTGGGTAAAGGACACCCACCAGAGCCCCGAGGGTGGCCAAGAACCCCAACTACAGGTCAGGGACCCCCACCAGAGATACCCTGGGGAGGCCAGGGACCCCGCACCGGAGCCCCAAGATGTGCCAAAGGACCCCCACCAGGGAGCCCTCGAGGTCGCCAGGAACCCCCACCAAGGACCCCAGGGTGCCCAAGGACCCTCAATCGAGACCCCATGGTGGCCAAGGACGCCCACCAGGGACCCCAGGGTTGGTTGGGGACCCCCACAGTGGGTCAGGGACCAGCATCAGGGACCACAGCGTGCCCAAGGACCCCCACCAGTAACCCCAAGGTGGGTCAGAGACCCCCATTGTAGACCCCAGGGTGGCCAAAGACCGTCACCAGAGCCTCCAGTGTGGCCAAGGACCCGCAGGGTGGGTCAGGGA
>VZRU01008868.1:0-15260 GCA_013398155.1 Pedionomus torquatus
CATCCAGCCACGGGCTCCTGCCACGACCTTGAGCGAATCAGTCTTATTTTCCCACAAAACCAAAAAGCCACAGATGCTTCTTTAGATTTTCTCAAAGTGGGTTTGGTCTCTGCTTTAGGTAAAATATAAAAATTAAGTGTTTTGCAGAAAACTAGCTAAAAAATAAAAAGAATAAATTCCAAGTGGTAAAAAATGGTTTAAATTAAGTTTTATTCATGAAAAGAAAACCCCTTTAGATAACAAGGGGGAAGTTCTTTACCGAGGAGAGTTTTAATAAACAGAATGTGTGGACTGGCATTTTTCTTTATACTTTTAAGAAATGAGCCTAATATGGATTATCAATCCAAGTGTCAGGAGATAGTGTCTGCTCATTACAGCGCTCCTTATTGATGAGCCCAGGCTTCTCATCGTTCTCCCCAAGGCCAGACCTTCTTCTTGTAAGACCAGGCTACAAAACGAAGGTGAAAACAAAAGTACTCCAGAGCATGAGGCATTTTTTAGTCAACTTTAGAAGTTATCTGTGTATTTTACACTCGTGTGTACAGATAATTTTTTTTCTAAATAAGCCAAACACTTCCTTGATTCTAAAATTAAAAAAAAATATATATAAAAGACTTAATTTCTATTTGTTATTGTAAAATCTAACCAACAGGCATATGCTCATTCCCTTCTTTCAAACAGCAGCTTCTCTGCACACACAAAAAAAGCCAAAGGCAATAATTTTATGTTCTGGAGAAAGTCAGGACCCCCAAACTTTCAGCTGTGGGGGGACAGAGCAGAAGGCGAGGCACAAAGTGGAAAATAACTTTAAAAAAAAGGAAAAATAATAAAAGCAATGTTAACTATGTCTCCAGTATACTTAATACCAAGTATTTGCAACATTTTCTACATATTGCTCATCAAGTAGGTATCCGAGTACCATTTATAGAAAATAATCTCTTTTAAGTACTGCCAATCAGATTCTAAATAACATTTACAGAGGTAAAGAACATCTGTCAGAAATTAGGAGCACGGAACGGGAATGTTGGTTCTTGTTGTGCGAGACGCTCAGTGAGTTACAGGCGATAGTATCTGCACAGCGGTCACGGTGCCCGCAACGATGCCGACAGCTCTCAAAGGAAATCCTAACACAAGATTTATTTTTAAAAAAAAAAATTAAAGCATCGGTTTATACCCCCAACATGTAGAAGCACCGGCCTTTTTCCGAAAATCCACATTCCGGCCAGAAAAACCTCAGACTCCCCCAGTAACAACGGGGCAGGGCAAGGTCCTGCCCCAAGAACTGGCATTTTGCCTCCGAGGAAATTCAAGTCAAGACTTTTCTGCCGTGACTCTGACGCTGTTTGCTCAGTTGCAGCCTGGTTTTAAAGTCCACCCAACATCGGCGTCAGCTTTTTGAATGCAAGGGAGGGAACAAAAAAAAAAAACAAAACCACCAACCAAACACCAAAACAGAAACACAGAAGCTTTCGTATTGCATCAAGGCATTTTATTTTTTTTTTTAAATTTGCCTGCAGGGTTGATCCTGTCTCCTAAGGAAGTCGACCACAAGAAAAAATTAAAAAGCCTTGTGGAATAAAGGGTTAAACAACAGTTTTGTACAACTGGGAGGCACGAAAAAGATTGTGTGATTTTTTTTTTCCACTTGAGCTTATTAAAAAAAAAATATAAAAATTTAAGCCACTTTTTGGATGAACTTGCAAAGTTTGGCTTTCTCCAGGGTGATATCCAGAGATAAAGCTCCTGTGGGTGTCTCACATATCCCATCGGCAGAGAGTGAACTCCAGTTTTCCCCTCAGTGAACAGCATCATTAGGATCTCTCCGTTATTCAACCAATTATTTTCACATCAGTTAATATCTCTATTCATCAAATTTTGATCAAACCGGCTGGCAAATTGGAGCACTGCTGAGAAGGAGAACAGGACAGAGCCAAACGGGGACTGCTTGCCAGACTGTCACGAAACTAAATTCAGTGTTTAGCAGCTTTGTGAAGAAGGCAGAGAGCTCTGCACAGCATTTTACAGCGGGATAAAGATCTGGATTTCAAGTTCCTCTTTTACATCTTGGCTACCACATGAACATACCAGCAGCAGAGATCACCTTCCAACAGAAAGAAGAGCAGCCCATTTGATTAAGACCAAAATGAAGAGGTAGAGCCTCGAGCACAGCAATCACATCCTCTTCATCATTATTATTTTGAGCTTATTAATAGTCTTACCACAGATTCACAGAATGATACAGGGTTGGAAGGGACCTTTGGAGATCACCTAGTCCAACCCCCCCGCCAACACAGGTCCTCCTAGAGCAGGTTGTACAGGAACATGTCCAGGTGGGTTTGGAATGTCTCCAGAGATGCAGACTCCACCACCTCTCTGGGCAGCCTCTTTCAAGACTCTGCCACCCTCCAGGTCAAAAAGTTCCTCCTCAGGTTTAGATGGAACTTCTTATGTACAAGACTGCACCTGTTTCCTCTTGTCCTCTCACTGGGCACCACTGAAAAAAGACTGGCCCCATCCTCTTGACACCCACCCTTTAAGTATCTATAGATGTCGATCAGATCCTCCCTCTGTCTTCTCCAGACTAAAAAGACCCAAGTCCCTCAGCCCTTCCTCATCAGAAGGATGCTCCAGGCTCCTCATCATCTTGGTGGTCTTCTGCTGTCCCCTCTCCAGCAGTTCCCTGTCCTTCTGGAACTGGGGAGCCCAGAACAGGACACAGGACTCCAAATGGTGCCTCACCAGGGCAGAGTAGAGGGGCAGGCTGACCTCCTTTGACCTGCTGGTCACACTCTTCCTGATGCACTCCAGGATGCCATTGGGTCACAATGGGCTACAAGGGCACATTGCTGGCTCCTGGTCATCCTGTTGAATTATTTTGTGTGAGTAATAATTAATAATGGAAAATATTATCTGCCCCGATTTTCCCTTTAGCTGGAGTCAAGCAAACATCATCTCCTTTGTTTGCAGGAGCTATGGAAAAGTGGTGTGTCACCATTACATCAAACCTGGAATTACAGCTCCTGATGTCTACCTTACACTATGCTCAAGTTTATTACGAATTTTTTGGCAATATACCTTGGATTACCCGGTCTCTATATGTATCATCCTTGCACACTAGCAACTCCTTGCCACTCCACTCACATCTTCTCTAGCATAGTCTTCTCCTGAATGCCCTTTCCCAAAGGGCTCAATATGAGAACAAGGCCAACCGGTTTCAGGAACTCAAAGAATCTCAGGAAGCTCAGTCACCATCGTGCTACCACCAGAGTTGTTCTTTCTTACCGAACTATGAGCATTCTGACAGATAAAACAAAAAGACACGTGACATTTTACTTTGAGTGTCAAAATCTAAGCCTGGTCCTCTGCCAGAAATAACTCAGCACAACTGAAAAGCAACATCATCTCCATTAATTCATTTGACTCCTTGCAATACTCTTAATTCCATGCTCTAGATTAGATCGGGGCATTTTTCTCCCCAAGGAAAAATGACAACGAGGACTTAAGAAATAAATCTTAGGAAATCGATTAAAATTTAAAAAAAAAAAGGCAAATCAAAGTAAGAGTTACGTTCGTTGCCTGGAAAACTAAGGGCTCTTTTGTGAAGTTTTCATCAATCAAATGAAAAATCTGGATTGGTGATTTTAGCCTTAATTTTAAACTCTCCTTTCAGATTTCTTGCTCAGAAAATGCTTAGATTTGAATGAGCCTGAAAGGGTGAAGCTCACACTTCCCAGCTTCAACGCGGGGCAGTCGAAAGCCGGGAAGAGAAGAAAATACAGCATGAGATTCATGCTCCAGACCTTCAATTGAGCAGAAGATGTCACTGTCCCAACATAAACTAGTTCTAGAATAAAACCTACTTTGGATCTCTGCTTAAGATGTTCTTCTGGCATAAATTCCATCCAATACTGAATTTATTGTCATTTTCTTTCATTTGCTGAGCTTTATTAGTAGAATACATCAAGGTTATTTGTGAAATGTGCAGAGTTTTAAAGCAACCCTTTCTCACCTGCTGGGCCCCAGACACCTAATTAGCCTTACTATCCTCTAAACTACATTTTAAAAAAGTAGTTGACCAAATTCACTGCTTTTCTTGTCAAATCTTGACCTGTTGGTAGTAGTGAGGCTGGGATGGGAAACAGAGCAGGAGGACCACAATGTTAATGAAATTTCCCGTACTTCTCCTTCCCAAAGGGTCCTTGGGTGTTGAGCAGTAGAGCAGATCCCATGAGCCCACGCTGTTAAGACAACAGATGTTAGAAGGACCACTAAGTTAACTTTGCTTTTATTATTTCATAAATAAAGACTAGCCATTTTTTAAAGCCATATGGCTTGTATTCATTTTCGGGCCTGAAAGTTGCAGCAGATTTTCCTGTGGGTGGGCTAACTCGCCCGTATCCTCCCACTTCCTTCCATTTACTTTTTGAAGGCTTCACTGTAGAGAAGTGTAGAGTCAGCACCATGAAAGCTGAGAACGGATTAAAATTACTCCTTCCTGAGGGCACGGATTCCAATGTTCTGCCTCTTCATGTTCTATGCTATTTACAAAAAGAAAAAAAAAAAAAAACACCCCAAACAAAACAAACAACAAAACTGTTGCCATCCTCAAGACGTTTCTGAGAAGTCCCTTCCCAATTCCAGCCCTTAAAGCAAACATCTGTTTCACAAAGACCTGGAAAACAGAGGAGAAAAACTGAACTCTGCACCTCCCGCTCTTTGTATTATTGCATAATTAAGTCTGATAATTTTGCTCTGCGACAGGTTGACCGTGTGTAGGAGTTTGCACAGCTTCTCGTCAACCTTCTCATCAGATGGGGAGAAAGAGGAGGGGTGAGATAAAGCTACCCAGAATGGTCACCAGAACCTTTCTTGACCTCATAAAAGCTTTCTTTATTTGGGAGGAAAACCTCCTGTTTATGAATGTCCTGGTTTGAGCTAAAAGGAACCAATTGTAAATACAGTAGAAGGGATCTGAAGGGGGAGGACCCCACTCCTTTGATGATGTTTAAAGGAAAAGTGTTCTGCCAGGATTACTTCTGTTCTGTGGAAGGGATCCATGAGTGGATCAGTTGACCCTACAGATGCTTCTTAAAACCCCACTTCATTAACTCAAGGCTAACATAGAAAGAATTAGTCACATCTTCTAAGAGGGATCTAGGAAAATGAATTCGCTTATGGGTCAGCAAGTCTCTTAAGCATCTGCTCATATCTGGGCTGCTTTCTCTCTCATCTATTTGAAAATAGAAAAGCAAGTAAGAAAGCTGTGCTGTCACAGAGATTCCCGTTAATTTACCAAAAACGGGGCAGGCTGGACACGTCTCCCTTGTTTTGCTTCTCCTCCATGTGCTAAATACAAAGTTAGAACATCAGCTTACCAAAAACCTTTGTGGTAAAAAGCTGTTTACAACTAAGAGTTGTACCATGATTTACGTATCGCTGCACCTTAGCAGAAAATACGTACATTTCAAAGACTCCCACCGTTAACACAAACACAACATTAGCAACTCCTCAGACTTCCAAAGCATTAAATGCAATCACAAAAATAATCTATGAGCTTACAATAACACAATATTATTCCATTTAGATTTAAAAACACACTGGTGGAACAGTTAAAGTTGTATTTCTTAGTGAAGGATGAGCAGAGCATAAATCCCCTATGTATAAACAAACACACGCAGGCTAAGACAAAGAACTATCTAACTTTACCATTCCAGCGGCACAGAACAAATCAACAAACCAGTGTTGACACCCTTCAAGGCTAAGAAAACAGAACATTAAAAATGAATTAACACATAACCTATTTTTAAAGTTTCATAATAGAAATTAACCAAGCAAATTCGGTGCCCACCCCATCAAGCAAAGACTAGTGCATTTAAAAACCAAGAAAACATTGTCAATTAGACACAAATCCCCCTTTCCCTCTCCAAGTAGCGTAACTGGGATTTAAAAATGTCACAAAAGAATTTCCAACGAATGGGAGTTTGATGTTTGGTTGAGGAGAACCTCTAGCAGAGCCCAGGCGTAGCTCTTTCACCTATATCACAGCCTCAGGAGAAAAGCAATAAATCTTCAAGGAGCAGGTCCTTGGGCAGACAATTTATGCTCGTTACGAGGAATCAAAGGTCATCTTCAGATAACACAAACCCCTTTTATTTGATGCAAAATGCACCACCTCAAATAGCCTCATTTCTTCCTCCAATTACACACGACAGCTCATTATCAGGATGGTTCTGGTGAACAACTTACGTTTGCCCACAAAAATTCCTGCAGAGTGATATCAAAATGCACAGAAAACACAAGCCCACGTTGCTTAAAGTCTTCCAGGGGCTCACCACCAAGTCAGGCTCAAGTCAGTTGAGCTCACCAGCTGCGAGACTAGCTAAACCAGCACTCTGTATTTCAAAGATCTGGTCTGGTGGGAGGTGTCCCTGCCCATGGCAGGAGGGCTGGAACAAGATGATCTTTGTGGTCCCTTCCAACCTAAACCACTTGATGATTCTGTGACAGGAAACAGCCCCATTTTGCATCCTTTTATATAATATGTCAATTTATGAGCAGACAAGTACCACCTCTCCACCATATGCTCCTATAGAAATTCAACTAGGCAAGACCAAGAACTGCAAGACCAAGTGGTACAGCTGGCTTTTTGGATCTAACCCTTCTTCTGATCGGGGAGAATATTAAATAAATATCCAATGTCTTGCAACAGTAGACAGAACATTAAAAAACCCCTTTTGTGATAGCAGCCTGAATGACCTATGTCACCAAACGTCCCAGGAACAACACTTTTGGTACATAACAGCATCTGACAGGACCAAGAGCTCATCTCTTGGGTGGCACAGAGCTGTCAAGCATCATTTTCAAAAAACCTGTGATACTGGTCTCCACAATCCCATTTGATGCATTTCAACCAAGACACGCTATTAAGGATTTTAAAAGAACAAAAGACTAAGAAAAAGAAATAAATCAGTGAATGCATTAACAGGGGAAGGCTCACCCTGTCACCAAGACATGGAGAACCAACTATAATGAACAAACTAGTGGCAGAGAAATTCAACTACTCTGAAACGAAAGGATAGTAAGAATTTTTAAATTACAGAAGGACCTAAGAAACTGTCATCTTAATAGGCTAAATGTCTTCAAGCAAGGACTTATGTCTAGTTAACTCTTCTTTAGGGTGGATGGAACGACTTCTTTTCACTCCCTCAAGTTTTGAGGGACACATGTCATTAAACAAAGCCTGACCACCGTCCTTCAAACTTCTACTGCAAACCCTTCTTTAAGAAGTTTGATGTAAAAAATTCAGTAATTCAGTCACTGATGCTTCCAGAACTTCAGTGATCATGACTCTCTCTAACATCTCGCTGCATCACTTGGCTTTCCCACCTTTCTCTAGCCTAAGGCCCTAAGTCACAGTAACACCTTTTCCTCTTGGAGGATGCATAGTTGACTATGGAAGAGTCAGCAGTAATTTCAGTGCTAATCAATTGTGTGTTAAAGAGACTAAAAGCCTTAGTTGTATTCTAAATTACCATTACCAGATCAACTGCTCTTCAAGTCCATGGAAGCTGGCTCCACAAAGACACAGAACCATGTCGCTGGGGCTTTTTGTAAAGTGTCTACAGAATAAGAAGAAAAACCAACCACAACCATGTGTGCTTACACCCTGGCCCAACTAGTCTTTATAGATTGAAACAAAAAAGCAGGCAAATCTAAAGATAAAGTCTATTACTTTATGCCTGACAAAATAACTTCTGCAGTTCTTCATATTCAAATTTTCGATCCCCAACTCTCCCCCAACAGGGGAAAGGCCTGCAGGAAACACCACTGTTTCAACAACACGGCCATCAGAAACTGTTGGATACTGTCCTATATATGTTCTTCACATTCTGAAAATAAAAAAATAGAAGGGGGGAAGAAATCATAGGTACAGCATCTACAATTTTTTCTTACCATTTCCTTTGCCCAGCCTTCTGCTGGGCAAAAATAAAATGTTATTAGTTAACTACACTGAGAGAGTAGCAGAGCTGTATATTAAGAGTTGTCAAGGATGTAAAAACAGACTAAAGGAAAGCTCATATCATCTTTTATTTATAGTCATTTTAGGTGTAACTTATAACAAAGGAGTTGATAAAAGTTCAGCTGTGCAATGTTTGTCCTTTTGGTTCACTGTAGCCCATGATATTCTACTTTAAACAAGCTTATGTGTATTTTGGGAGAAGATCCCAGGCCACTCCCAACCCAGGTCTCTCAGAACAAAAACCACACTCTTAACAACTAACATTTTATAAAAAAAAAAACAAACCAACACAGCTACACAAGATCCAACTTGATTTTCAGAATCTTTCTTTCAGCCACACATGGACATGTCATCCCCACCCTTCCTTTACTCCACAGTTGCTGCGATGAAAACCTTTGGTATCAAAGTATTCGGTACAAGAGGAAGCATTCCCCTTTAAAGAGGAACATGACCAACAGGTCTCTGCTCATGTTATTGAGTTTGTTCTCAGCTGCATGAATAACCACTGCATAATTTATTACTCCCTGTAATACATGTGAATATTTATTTTAAGAATTCTGCATGTCCTTGATTCTGTGAGTTCTTGTTACTGCAACTTTGTCTGGCAATTCCTCGACTGATTTTTAATTTTCCATCATAGAAAGTATCCATGGTGGTGTTTTCTCCTTAATTCTAGTCCAAAAAGCTGTGTTGCATTTCAAGTTGTTAATATATTAAATTTATACAGGGGCAGCTGTAGATTTAGGATAAGGAAGATCTAATTACCCGGTGCAGCATTAAACACCCCACCTTGTGTCCGGTGGTTAAGAGAAATAAGCAGCAGCAGGTTGTCTGGAGGCAGTTGCTTCTTTAGAAGGTGCCAGGAGATGAATCTGCTTTAATTAAAGGGATTGCTAACGATCCATACGTAAGAGGCAAGGCCATACACACTAACAAAAGACTGAACAAGGACTTAAAAGGTCCCTTCCAACCTAGGTGATTCTGTGATTCTGTGACATGATTTTAATTCCAAATGAACAACTTCTTTAGGTTGAACTGAAATTGTGTAACAACGTATTTTTTCAATTTATCTTTTTTTTTGGTCCCAAATGAGCACTTGGAACTAAAAATAGTTCCCAAACCATTTAATATTTCAAGATAGCAACAAATGTGTGCAGACAGCACACTAAAGTGTATGTTACACATCAAAAAATGAACACGAAAATATCAGACAAAATGTCCCACAGATCTGGAATTATGCTACACAAAGGATACTAATTTCCTATTGATTCTGGGGTACCTTATAGTAGGAGATTGCAAAAATTTTACACAACTCTGACGTTCTCTAAAGGACAGAGACATCAGGAACAATCGACCATAGCTAAGATTCCATTCAGGGATAATATTTTAAACAAAAACACTCAGTATATGCTAATTTCTTTGATTTGACTATAGTGTCCTCTACTTGGTATAATTCTCTGGTATAGCTTTTTGCTTCCTTACTAGTTCTTGATACTGGTCATGAATACTTATTTGCACTTGAAAATCAGGACTGCAAGACCAAGTCTAAAGAGAAGTCACCTACAGCACACAGACACTATAGGCATTTTAAATTCAAAAGACGAAAATCCAGGAGGGATTGTTTTTAATCCCAACAGTGCCAACAGACACAGTTTAACTGCATTTAACAATGGAAATTAGTCCTTCGTTCCTCCTGGCATTCCATGACCAGACTCATTTTCCAAGGTAACTTCACTTAAAGACAGGAATACTGTGTTCTCTGACTTTGAAATTACAGTATTTTAGCAAGTTGCCCCCCAAATCCCTACCGGTTCCCATTCTAAAAATTCTCTATGCTCATCTCCAGAGCCCAAATTACAAGGCAGTAAAAAAACAAGTTAACCCATAGACTTCAAAGCAGTGATACTGATTAGTGTAGGATACCTCTCCCGAGTACTGATTTAAGTAACGACCTAATCAACTAATGCATTCAACAGCACAGAAACAAGTCCCTCATGAAGATTTTGCTGTGGAATCAAAGCAAAAAGGCTGTGTTCTGGATGACCTTGGTCTACCACCCACTGTAACGGGTTGGGTTTACTTGTAACAGAACCTGGAACAAGACAAAACGACAAAGACCATTTGAAGCAGGCTCCTCCCCGCTGCAAAGTCTTCACCGCCACCCCCACCGTATTCTAATGTAAATTTAAAGTAGTAAAAGCAGGTGGCAAAAGCGAGAGCATTTCTAGTGACATCTATCGTTCGTTGCTAAAAGCGACGGAAAAGAGAAAAGTTTTTCAACCCTTGAAATCAGAAAATACCATCATTTATTGCAAAATACAAATTCTGACGATGAAAACTTCCCATCCGAATGCAGAACCTCATCTATATTCAAACCACTACATCATCCAATCCAGCTATTTCTCCAACTTGTCACATTTCGTTTGACTTTTAAGCCAATCATCCGATGGGCTCGTTAACTCTTTTCATATCGGTGTTACTGGCAGGTTGACTAGTCCATCATCATGCTCATTAATGAAAATGCTGTAATAGTTCCAACAAGTCTGTGGACCTATTTGACACACCCTTCTCCTTTGACAATATTTTTGGCATGTTTTTAACAGGTCTCCTTAGTTATCACTGAATAGCATCAAATCCCTGCTATAGGCAAGCAGTTGTGTAGAGTTTTTCCTCCTCTCTATAAACACCTCTTGCCTTACCACAGAAAAAAGTTATAATTTCAAAATCCTGGGCAAATTTTTGTCATCTATGAGTACTTCAACAGCGAAAAAGTGTAATTACTATACCCACACACATACCCAAACTGAACAGAATACTCTCACTGCGACTTAGGTTCACAATATCAGACAAACTCTTCAAGTTGCTGGTGGAAACTCAGAAGTTACATCCCACGTCCTCATCTCAGAACACAACACACCATCCCCTGACCTAAACACCAGGCATTTCGTTTTCCAATATTCTCGGCGAGTACTTGCCCTCCTGACAACCGTTCTCAGCACTCAAAATCGTTTTTAAGATGCCTTCCTGCAAAGAAAAGAAACCAGAACAACTTTTCCCACATTTAAAGTTCTCTTCGCTTCTTCAAGCAAATATTACTTTTTTCCAGAACAGCCACTCTAAAGTTTTTGTGGGAAGACTCCAGCATATCAGCTATCAAGATTTTAACTGAAATTGCCATTTGATTGAAATGAGAAAGAGCAACTACCTCCAGAGCAGATTCATATTGACCAAGTATTGTTACAATTCAAACATTCATTTGTAAAAAGGTGTTTTGTGGACAGACACGAAGCACATCTCAGTAAGAAGAAATAAAAGAATGGATACGTAAAGCAAAATCAGCAACACAAAGCAAGGTCGAAATGCAGCGGGCCAAAAAGCAAACATCTACTCCCAAACTTGCTCAACCAGGAGCAAAAGTACACTATGATTCTAGAATTCACATCACAAATGGTGAATAGATGGACAAAATGCTGGGGAACAGAAGACGTCACCATTCGGAGCTCAACAGCACAAGTCAATTTATAAAACTTAATATTTGATTGAAGACCAAAAGATAGAACTATAGAATTGTCTAGGTTGGAAGGGACCTTTAAGATCATCTAGTCCAACCATCAAATGTATCAAACAATAAACAAAAAAAAAGGTATTTTTTTTTAAATCAAGTATTTTGGTTTGGTTATTTTTAGGTGGGTTGGTTTGGTTGGTTTTGGTGTTTTTTGTTGTTTTGGTGGGGTTTTTTCATTTTTAAAACACTGCTGAAAGGAGAACCTGAGCCCACCAGAGCAGAGGGGTATTTCCACCTCTGGCACAACTCTAGCAGTATGCACTGGAAGCCCTGAAAGCCAACCACATCCCCAGATGCATGAAAAGAAGTGTGACCAGCAGGCTGTGGGAGGTGATTCTCCCTCTCTACTCTGCCCTCCTGAGACCTCACCTGGAGTGTCCAGCTCTGGAGTTCTCAACACAGGACAGACATGAACCTGTTGGAATGGGTCTAGTGGAAGGCCACAAAAATTATCTGAGGGCTGGAGCACCCATCCTATGAGGACAGGCTGAGAGAGTTGAGGTTGTTCAGCCTGGAGAAGAGAAGGCTCCGGGTGAGACATTAGAGCAGCCTTCCAGGATCTGAAAAGAGCTACAGGAGAGTTGGAGAGGGACTTTTGCTCAGGAAGTGGAGCAATAGGACAAGGGGTTTTATATTGAAAGAGGGGAGATTTAGATGAGATCCTAGAAAGAAATTCTCTCCTGTGAGGGTGGTGAGACACTGGAACAGGTTGTCCAGGGAGGCTGAGGAAGCCCCATCCCTGGAGGTGTTCAAGGCCAGGCCGGATGAGGCTTTGAGCAACCTGGTCTAGTGGGAGGTGTCCCTGTCGATGGGATCTTTAGGGTCCCTTCCAACTCTAACCATTCTATGATTCTAAGTCACCTGTGACCTCAGGCAAGGGAATGTCTCTGTCACCTTCCCGACTGGCACTTGGGAACATTCTTACCACCCATCAAACCACATTTTCTTGCACACTGTCCCCCTGATTCACTACTAACACTATTTGTGGCTGCTGCTGATCTAGTTTTCTGACAGCTGTATCACACGCTGTGCTGAGTCCTTCTAAGATTAACTACATCACATGCACATTTAACATACATTTCTATCTCAATTCCTTCTTCCCCTTGTCAAAATACACTATTTAAATGTAAAAACATCTGTACCTCAACAGGTTTTGTTTTGACCTCAGATCCCCACGTGACTGAGTACCATGACAGCACCAATAAGAACTGATATTCCCATTACAGAAAAGCAGGACTATGTTGCAAGCAAGCCCTGAAAAGCCGCCTGCTGTCACATCGAGACGTAAATGAAAGAAGAGAACTTACCTGCTGGCAAGGGAAGTCCTGAAATATCTGTAACAATAAAGAAAGACATTTAGAAACAGAAGGAAAAAATCACGCTAAAAATTTCATTGGCCTAATCATTTTTCTGCAAGGCTGTACTTGTTTAATAAAGCACATTATCCGGAGCAATTTGCTAGCTGCTAGGCACGCCGCGTGCAAATCACAAGCATTTTCCTTGTCTCACCCTGTTCATTAATGAGATTACGTTTTGCCTACCTAACCCAAGGACAAAGACAATACTGAGTGCAATGACTACAGCAGAATACAGGTCACTACGCACAAATTAACTGCTACGTACTGATTTCACCATTAGAACCGGGGTAATTTCTGAGCTGGCAGTGTCAGGGTTAGTCTTTGAATACAAAGTGGACGTTATTGCATGTTTCATTTATTCTGAAACCTTCAGAGAAAAGGTAGCCGAGCTTTCAAACGGGTAAGCAGCACGGAACACACAAAATAATATTAAGGGAAAGGAGACCGATTTTGGCTCTGAAGCACGAGATACGGTCGCTGAGTATCTTTATGGGAAGTGCCAAGTGTGTCTTGAGCTGCAATCAACTTTACAAGAGCCACTGTTTTGGAGTCTCAATAGATTTAATATATTTAATAGATTTAATATATTAAAAATTATACCCTAAAAAAACCATGGGTATAAATGCTTATACAGTTTAATTTCCTAAATAGATACTTTATATAGAATATAACTTGTTATATTCCTCCTTCCTGCTTTTCATACATCCACTTGTCATCACCGTAACTGGACCTCAAGGTACCAATAAGAGTTCAGAGCAGAAACTAGAACCCACAAAGAACTAGAAAGCAAAAATGAGTCAAAAGTCTGTAGAAACAAGGGCTGGGGACACACAGCAAAAGTCAAGGAGAGCTGAAATACAAGTATGGGCGTGATGAGAAAGGGAGAAGCAGTAAAACAAATGAGTAAGAAGCTGAACCGAACTGAAGAAAAAGGTCTGTGCAGTTATTTGGTTTAAAGGAGGCAGTAATGTTGAGTAATAAACTGCTGGGTACAAAATCCACATGGAAATTGAACTTTAATCAGAGTTGTAGCAACTGGAACAGATTCAGAGATTATCAGGGCAGATGGTCACCGCTTTGCTACTTATTAGAAGAAATAACAAGGCTTAATAAATTTATTAGCCCCACTTTAACCAACAGATTCTTAACACCATGCTGCCTGTCAGCTACAATCCACATTTGTGGCTGCAAAACACGGTAAAACTTGAATATTTAAGAGAATTACGCCTGAAATTTCAAGGTAGACAACTAAAAATCTTGAAAAATCAATTGTATTACTCTGAGGAGACAACGAAGTGGCAACACACAAAGTTAAAACATACTTAAAATGAAAACAGCAGTAAGACACTACAAAGAACTGAGAAAATACTGAACGTTTTACGCTGTTAGAATGTACGTCATTTAAAAAAGATACATTTAAAAGATGCCCATCACGCTGTCTGCTTCTGAACAAAAGCCTTGAGATCGGGGAAACCCAGAGAGGAAGAAGATGCATCAATTGTAGGAAGGAAAAAAAATACCCAGTTGCTTCCCGCACACTGTCCCATTTTGAAGCAAAACAGAACCAACTTTCTGTTCCGTAACTTTACATCTTAGTGAGGCTTCTTCTAATTCTCTGAAATTAATGGCATCTTGTAGAGAAAACTGCCCGTCATGAGAGCAGCGAGACCAACATTTGTACTTTATGCCAAGCAATGGTGTGCAGAGAGGCTCTTGCTTATACTTATTGCTAGAACAACCAAAATCGGGTAATTTTGTTATTTGCCCCGTCGGAGGGTCGGAAACTGAAATGTGTAGAGGGGTCCCCACCTGTGGGGAGGAGCAGACAAGACAGGGTTGACCCAAACCTGACCAACATGGGTATTCCATCCTGATACAGGGTTTAGTAGTTTTTCTGTAGGTTTTTTTTTTCTGTTATAGATAAGGTGTGAAACCTTAGAATTGTTTTGTCTAGTTTTAAACCTTTCGGATGTTTGCTTATCTCGAAGAGTTAACCCCCTACGAGCAGAACAGGAGCAAACCAGAAGCCAAGGCCACGAAACTCACCGAAACCAGACCTGAGGCCTGGATGAGCTCCAGAGATGATGACATGAAAAGTTTACGGTGAAGAAGACTACTGACTTCATCCCTGAGACCCCTAATGACCACTACCAAGAAGTACGGTGCAGACGTGGAGGGGGGGAGAACTAATTTTAATACCACACAGGGATAACTACTGAATATGTATAGGTGTATTATATAATCTCATGAATATGTAATATTTAGGACATATAACCCCAGAAAATGACCATGCTCGGCGCGCACACCTTTGGGAGCA
>VZRU01008868.1:16164-26383 GCA_013398155.1 Pedionomus torquatus
CCTGAAATTTCAAGGTAGACAACTAAAAATCTTGAAAAATCAATTGTATTACTCTGAGGAGACAACGAAGTGGCAACACACAAAGTTAAAATATACTTAAAATGAAAACAGCAGTAAGACACTACAAAGAACTGAGAAAATACTGAACGTTTTACGCTGTTAGAATGTACGTCATTTAAAAAAGATACATTTAAAAGATGCCCATCACGCTGTCTGCTTCTGAACAAAAGCCTTGAGATCGGGGAAACCCAGAGAGGAAGAAGATGCATCAATTGTAGGAAGGAAAAAAAATACCCAGTTGCTTCCCGCACACTGTCCCATTTTGAAGCAAAACAGAACCAACTTTCTGTTCCGTAACTTTACATCTTAGTGAGGCTTCTTCTAATTCTCTGAAATTAATGGCATCTTGTAGAGAAAACTGCCCGTCATGAGAGCAGCGAGACCAACATTTGTACTTTATGCCAAGCAATGGTGTGCAGAGAGGCTCTTGCTTATACTTATTGCTAGAACAACCAAAATCGGGTAATTTTGTTATTTGCCCCGTCGGAGGGTCGGAAACTGAAATGTGTAGAGGGGTCCCCACCTGTGGGGAGGAGCAGACAAGACAGGGTTGACCCAAACCTGACCAACATGGGTATTCCATCCTGATACAGGGTTTAGTAGTTTTTCTGTAGGTTTTTTTTTTCTGTTATAGATAAGGTGTGAAACCTTAGAATTGTTTTGTCTAGTTTTAAACCTTTCGGATGTTTGCTTATCTCGAAGAGTTAACCCCCTACGAGCAGAACAGGAGCAAACCAGAAGCCAAGGCCACGAAACTCACCGAAACCAGACCTGAGGCCTGGATGAGCTCCAGAGATGATGACATGAAAAGTTTACGGTGAAGAAGACTACTGACTTCATCCCTGAGACCCCTAATGACCACTACCAAGAAGTACGGTGCAGACGTGGAGGGGGGGAGAACTAATTTTAATACCACACAGGGATAACTACTGAATATGTATAGGTGTATTATATAATCTCATGAATATGTAATATTTAGGACATATAACCCCAGAAAATGACCATGCTCGGCGCGCACACCTTTGGGAGCAATCCCATGTGCTGAATAAACATACCCCCTTTATAACCCTCTACGGTTGTGAAGCTGCTGTTCCATGCATCAATCCACCCCATGTTCAGTATAAAAGCTGAGGGATCAAAGGGTCAACTCTTTCTTCAATGGCCGACGTCCAAGGAGGACCCTGTCTGTTCATCTGCCTCTGATCCTGGTCCGTGTGTTCCTGACTCCAGAGCTGGAATCCAGTTCCCTTCTCTCACTGAGTCCAGTCTGTGACCTCCCCAGTACCTGCTGGTGATGTGACTGTCATCTGATATGGTTTTGTATAGACTGTATCTATTTCTGTATTTTCTTCTTTTTTTTTTTTAATATTAATACTTCATTACAGTAGTTTAGTTCATACTAAACTCGTAAATCTCCTCTCTTCCTCTTTCGGGGGTCGGGGGGAGAGGGAGGGGTTTTGATAAAATTTAGCCAAAACCACGACACCACAATCCGGATCACTGTATTAGAAACAGAACTTTTTTTCCAGCAGGAAAATGTGTTGCAGTGACAAGTGATTTGGAAAGTTAAATGAAATGTTGCATCTTTCTGCTTGTTTCTATATGTTTAATGGTTTCTGCATATGTTTTTTATGAATTCAGCAAAAAATTCCTGGTTGTCGGTAGGATATACAATAGGAACAACTGCAGCCACCTGAGTAAAACAACTAAAATCGCCGAGTAGAAAATACCGTAGTTGATTTTAATTTTATTGCAGTGATAGAAACTAATCGCTAAATCCCATTTATAATTAAAGAACAATGAAAATTTTAAGTTACTACCAAAAAAATGCTGAGTTACTAGTACCAGCTGCATTAACATTTTATTCTAATTCTGGATGTTCTGGAAATGTTTCATCACAGCATTTATTACTCTTGAAGCAGACCATTTGGTTAAGCATGCTTGCAAAACAGACTTCAAGAAAATAACGGTAAATGTAACCAGCAGAAAAATACATTAGCACATGCACACAGATAGGCAGAAACCGCTCATCTACATTCCAGGAATTTAGCCGTGCAATTTCAAACACCTCCAGGGAAAGCTCTGCAGTTAAGACACACAAATATTTCTAACTTAATCTTAAGTCCTGATCATATTCCAGTGCTTGTTCTCAATACCTGAGGCGCTGTTTCCACCGGGATCTCTCCCCCCACAAACGCCAGCACTCACACAGATCCCATTCCTGCACTGGGACCTACTGGGGTACCTACAGCATCAACACCATTATTATATTTAAGTCAAAGACAGTAATGATTTTTTTCCTTCCATGTTCCACTGCAAATCAGTTCCATAAACGCATTAACCAAAGAGCTCACGCACCTCTGGGACAAATACACTGAGTGGCTTCCTGCGAGTACTAATACAATTTAGTGTAGGAGAGTCTGTTTTCAACGATTAATTGACAAACGCGTGATTTAAAAACAAGTAGGACGAAAGAAATTGAAGCCTGAAGGTCGTTATCAGTCTTCTCAAAATTGTATAAATGCACTTAGCAAGTTACTTGCAGCATATTTTTCAAAGATTTCCATTAAGCACAAGGTCCTCTATAGGCTAATCCATCTTAATTCTGGCAACACCAGCCACAATAAAAGTATCAACTCATAATAGCGTAAACGAAGCAAATGCTGTCACAACTCCAAAGATAAAAGGACTAATTCCACCTTTTTATGTGTCGTGTTTGTGTATTCACACACCACAAGTGAGGGAATGTTTGTTACCTTCATGTATTTTTATAAGCTCCAGAGTTACATCAGGAACTTTGATGGTATTTCTTACCCTTGGGTCTACCCTGTCTCCCCAGCATGCTCTAATCTTTTTCTGGCTTGAAACTTCTTAGCTTTATTCTCCAAATATCATTTCCTATTTAACATCTAACACTGAAAATAGATCAGTGAATTCTGGCAACATTTTAAAAACTTCATTCACTGAGAAGTAAACTGAGACTACGCAGTTTGGCAGCTACTCGTTTCAAACCTCAAACTTGGTGCCTTTGCTGGGCAAAACCCTTCTCCTTTTTGAAGGGCCTTATAGCATTCACAGCTCTAGGCAGGAGAAAGTCATTAGGGTTGAGATTTGGAGAGAGAAAACAAAAGTTCAGCTGCTAATCTGGTTTGTGATGGCAAGGAGAAGCCTGGACTGACCCCTCCTGCAACTCATTTCCTCAACGTGTGTAAATGCTGTCACACAAACCCCATTTACAGTTTTGGATATGAACCAACTTTACGTTTCTTAATGGCTCCCAAGCAGTTCTTCAAAGCAAAATTAGAAATTCATCAGATTTCACGTGCTTTTACTCCTCCTGATTCTTTCCAGTGATCTGCTGCGCTCTGTATTTATATTCTTACAGGTCTCACTGTGTGGGGAACAAACCGTCAGTTTGAACAGTCAGAAAGAAAAATAATTTCTGGACCATATTCTTTTACAAACTTTAACACACCTTGTAAAGGTAAATTAATTCTCAAGGAAAACTGGTTTTGTCCCAAATAGACATTAGAAGGATGGGGCAGAGGGCCTCAAGAGGTCCTTTCCAACCAAGGTTTCTGTAACACCATGCAGAGGTGACAGTAAAAGAACAGAGAAGAAGTAGCTGTGTCGATAGCAGAGGTGCTACAAAGTAAGAAAGTTCCTCAGCCAGAAAACTTGCCAAGTAAACCAATGACCTGCATGAATTCACTTGAAGAACCGTAACGACCCCCTGTGTTTTAAAGAAAGAATACGACTAGTACTGCTGGACCCACAGAGATGGTTTTGGGCAGTACGATTACAGAGTCCCAGAATGATATGGGGTTGCAAAGGACCTCTGGAGATCATCTAGTCCAATCCCCCTACCAAAGCAGGTTGCACCAGAAAACAACCAGGCAGCTTTTGAATGTCTCCTGAGATGGAGACTCCACCACCTCTCTGGGCAGCCTCTTCCACAGCTCTGCCACCCTCCAAGTCAAGAAGTTCCCCCTCAGGTTTAGATGGAAATTCTTATGTTCAAGTTTGTGCCCCTTTCTCTTTGTCCTGTGATTGGATACCACTAAAAAAAGACTGGTCTCATCCTCTTGACACCCACCCTTGAAGTTATTTACAAGTGTTAAACATATCCCCTCTCAGCTTTCCCTTCTTCAGACTAAAAAGATCCAAACCCTTCAGACTTTCCTTATCAGAGGCCCCTCATCATCTTGGTGGTCCTCTGCTGTACCCTCTCCAGCAGTTCCCCATCCTTCTGGAACTGGGGGGAGCCCAGAATGACACAGCACTCCAAATGGCACCTCACCAGGGCAGAGTAGAGGGGCAAGATGACCTCCCTTGACCTGCTGGTCACACTCTTCCTGATGCACCCCAAGATACCATTGGGTCACAATGGGCCAATAAGGGCACATTGCTGGTCCATGGTCATCCTGTTGTCCACCGCGTCTCCCAGTTCTTTTTCCTCAGAGCTGCTCTCCAGCAGGTCAGCAACCAACCTGTCCTGGTGCAGGGGGTTATTCCTTCCCTGGTGCAGGACCTACCCTTGCCCTTGTTGAATTTCACCACATTTCTCTCTGCCCAACTCTCCAAATAGGTCCTCAAACAGGCTTTATAGATCACAAAGAGCTTTTTCTATGATTTAAGGATGTCTTGAGTACCAGAGATCTCTAACACTGTATTTAATTTTATGAAACTATGCATTTTGCCTCACTGAGTTTCCTCAAATGTTTTCTTGGAAATGGAGCCGCAATTTAACATCATCTTTCCAAGAGTAACATCTAATCAACAAAAAAGAGAATATTTTGTGAGCTTCGTGTTCCTACCTCAAGGTAAAATGAGAATATGGCTCCGTGGAGACAAGTCCAGAGGCACAGACTCTCACCCATCTGCCGCACTGATCTCCTTCCAGAGCTGTGGGAAGCAGCCGACCACAAGAAATTTAATCCCATTCTCCTGTAGCAGGAATTGACTGATTCTAACAGTAGTCCCTTGAAACGAATTCAGATACTCCGTTTGTGAACCAAACTCTCATTCCAGTGCAGAGCAGAGGCTCAGAGCACATGAGGAACCACAGACCACAGTCTCCAGGAAGCCGAGTAGCACATCTCACTCCACAATAAACCTTCCAACTGAACCAGGAATATCATAAAATCAACTTAAGATCTAATTTTTCTGTTTATCTACTGATACCAAAAACATTTAGGAATACAGACCTGTACTCACTTTCAGCTTTGGGTCACTGATGCTGAAGGATGTTGTCTTACAGATGGATTCAACAAACTCCCCTCCTATAATTCTCTGGCAAGCGGAAAAGAGCTGGATGCTCCTCTAATCTTTAATGAAGTTGAGATCTCACCACCCATTTCGAAATACTTGCCTTTTTTTAAAGAGCAAATAATTAAGCAGAAAACACAAGTCACCTTTCCAAAAAAAAAAAAAACACCTCACCACTTTGTAAAATTATGATTATTCAGCAACTCAAGGATTTACTCACAATCACCCAAAACGGATCAAGAGAAGACCTTGGAGATGGGATGAATTAATTCTGACAGTACACCCACTAAGGAAAAGCTGTTTGAAAGTTTGACAATATGATTAGAAAGATTACAGGAACTACCAGTTAGATCGTGCCATATGTGTACCTTTTTTTTCCCTTCCCTTGTTTCTAACCTAAGCCTGACCTATTTCTAACGCAACAGTCTTTGGAGCTGAATGTTAACAAACCTTTACTATATCGTTTCCCATTAAGGCAATTTTAAAGAGCAACTCAATCAAATCTTTTCTTCTATTAACGATGCAGAACAAGAGGCAGAAGGGGATGACTATAAAGGCCCATTTTTCTAAACCTTTGATCATCCTTTACAAGACTTGGAATGCACAAACTATTTTCACTTTTAGTAGCTTCCCCAATTTGTAGCCAACAATATTGACATGATATTCTTAAATCAATCATAACAACACTAAAAATACCATTTGCTTACTTAGAGGTTTTTTTGTCCCCTATTGACAAATTTATTGCATTTGCCTCCGGCGCAACAGCTGAACATCCATCATTAAGTGTAAATTTTTAGCTGTTACCATGGGAAAAGATTGGGTGGGGGGCACATGAAGATTATAGGACAAACACCTCCAAGCACAAACCTTGACAGCTTTTTTTTTTTCAGTCTGGTCAGATCAGAAAAAATTCAGTGTTGAAAAATCCCCCATCTTTTGTTTAGAGCTCTACTTCACGGGAGATTCACAATGCACTGTAGTCCTTTATTATCTTTGTTTAAATCTTGGCTTCAGCTGTGAGTACCAGCAGTAATGATTTAATATTTTCNAGCCCAAGGTCACAAAGATGACCTGGGGGATGGAAAGCCTCTCCTATGAAGACAAGCAGAGAGAGATGTGGCTGTTCAGCCTGGAGAAGACTTGACTCTGGGGAGACCTTAGAGCAGCCTTTTAGTGTCTCAAGGGAGCTACAGGAGAGCTGGAAAGGGACTTTTGGTCAAGGAGTGGAGTGAGAGGACAAGGGGTAATGGTTTTAAATTGGAAGAGGGGAGATTTAGATTAGGTATTAGGAAGAAATTCTTTCCTGTGATGGTGGTGAAGCACTGGAACAGGTTGCCCAGAGAAGCTGTGGCTGCCCCATCCCTGGAGGTGTTCAAGGCCAGGCTGGACGGTGCTTTGAGCAACCTGGTGAGAGGTGTCCCTGCCCATGCCAGGAGGGTTGGAATTCAATGGTCTTTAAGGTCTCTTTCAACTCTAAGCATTCAGCTTCAGTGATAAAAGGTTAATTAACAAACAGCCAAGAATAAACTGCTGCAAGACCCTCCTCGGGAAATGTGCGCAGACTGTATTACACTGTTGAAAAGTTGTGTTTAAGCAGTTACTAGTTTTGCAAGCCGCTGCCTCTGAGGAACAAAAGCAACACAAAATTTAGGCAAGGAAAAGTTAGAGGATCGACTGAAGTACTGCACAGAACACTAAGTGGTTATTTGCAGATTACATATTTGGTTGGCAAAATACATACAGGCACATTTACAGTGCAATCATCACCGTATCTGACACATTTCAAAACAGGCTTGAGCGTAATGTTATTACAGCAGAACAAGTGTCAGCATCAGCTGATTTGTCCTGTACCTCAGGAACATGCTCAGTTTATATTTGCTTCCATAACTGACAACAAATTGACAAATCAGTGGCCAATTAACTGCTGTGTTCTTCTCCCTGGCTTCTTCTATTCATGCCTGCCTTCTGCTTCCCTTCCACTGTCATTTAAAAACAAAAGCAAGGTTTAGTCTCCTGAGTTTACAGCATCTACAAAAGTCTTTCAACAGTTTGCAAACACAATTTCCCCTCTCCCACTGAGAGAAACTCCTCCTGAATCACTCCGCTTATGCTTGTTAAGTGACAGTTTTTCTAAATTTAAAAAAAATTACCAAATAAATTCTGAGGAAGAGGCTGAAGGAAAAAACACTGGTGGATTACTCCCATCTCAGCTGAACTCTGCCCTGAACCCAAAGGGCACGGACCTGGAGACTTTAAATTAATTTACATCATTGAGCAGAGATAACAGCATTTTCTATCCAGCCACCAGAAGCCGTATTTCAGACCAGAAATACTGAACAGTATGAGATCAAATGAATGAGTTCAGGGGGAAGCTACATTCAAGGTGGTTAAGAAGAGCAGAAGAAAGTACTCAATCGTTACTCAGGGCAGGTGGGATCAATCTCATTACACACTGAGGTACAGAACATGTGGTATCTGAGCAAGTCGGATAAAGAATTTATTCTCAGTACCTCCACAAGGCCTATGGGGAAAAAGAGGTCTGGAGAGAGACTGGAGCAAGGTCCCCAAGAATTAGCTTTACTTCCCATCATAAAATGGGGAAATGAAATATTTAAGTCTGCAGGTGATACTAAGCTCTAATGGGCAGGCAAAAGCCATGCCAATGGGGAAAATATCCAGAAGGATTTCAGAAAAATGAAGCAAGCTGCTAAAAGTCAGCAGACGGACGTGATGTAATGTATCTAGGGGAAAGATATTCTGAGCAATACCTCCTTAACCACTTAACACTCGCACTTTCTCCAGCTCCAACAGCGGGAGGAAGGCTGAGTCACTGCTTTCTCTGAAATCATCAGCCCAAAGAGCAGCTCCTGACCAAAAAAAGGCAATGAAACGTTGTGTATGTTTTGTGTACACTGATGTGTTTTAAGTACCATGTTTTCAGGGCACTGAAAGCATCTACATCTTGTATTCTGTACTGGTTTCTGCACCAGAGGAACTGCAGAGTGGACTTCAAGAAAATCTAGAGCAGCTAAAGGGATTGAGGGAGGGAGCAGATGCCAGGCAAGGCCAGATTCTGAACTCGGAGTCCTCTCAGCTGTGAGGACACGAGGCTCACAGCGAATGTGACCAGAGCTTACAAGCAGGGAAGGGGTGAGCAAAAAAGGAAAGCTGCTGGAAAGCAGCTCAGCAGAGAGAGAATTGGGAGTCCTGGTGGTCAGTAAGTTGCTCATGAGACAGCAATGTGCCTTTGTGGCCAAGAAAGCCAATGGCATTCTGGGGTGCACCAGGAAGAGTGTGGCCAGCAGGTCAAGGGAAGTCATCCTGGCCCTCTGCTCTGCCCTGGTGAGGCACCATCTGGAGTACTGTGTCCAGTTCTGGGCCTCCCAGTTCAAGAACAACAGGGAACTACTGGAGGAAGTCCAGCGGAGGCTCCAAAGACGATCAAGGGACTGAAGTACCTCTCTTGTGAGTAAAGGCTGAGAAGCCTGAGGGGAGATCTCACCAATGCTGAACAATATCTAAAGGACAGGTGTCAAGAGAATTGGACCAGACTCTTCTCAGTGGGGACAGTACAAGTGGCAAAGAGCAAAAACAGAAACTCTGGAAACACCATCAGGTACTTGAGCAAAAATCTCTCTACTATGAGGGTGCCAGAGCCCTGGAACAGGCTGCCCAGAGAGTGTGGAATATCCTTCTCTGGAGATCTTCAAGACCCACCTGGATGCATTCCTGTCCAGCCTGCTCTGGGTGACCCTGCTTGGGCAGGAGGTTGGACTAGACGATCTCCAGAGGTCCCTTCCAACTCCTGTGATTCTGTGAAAAGCAAATCAGTGCAGCACCACTGCTCATCAAATCCTACCAGTATGAGTAGTAAAAAGCACTTGATCCAGTTGTCAGATCCACAGCAGGTTGACAAGGAAAGCTGAGAAGGACCAGTCAGGGAGGTACCAGATGGCATCCCTGACAGAGCTGGGCTGCTGAGGGAACGAATAAAGGGCCAGGCGTGCAAACTCTGAGTAAACACCACCTGCTGCGGCCACCGCGGCACACTGCTGGGCTGGACGATCCCTGCTCTTATCCAGCAGCCTTCTCATGCTCTGAAACTCCCCACTGCGGCTCTGTGAAGATGTAGGACAGTCACAGTCTTCAGAAGTGACCCATAAGAACACCTACTCAATCAGAAGAGCTGTTTTAAGAATCTCCACTCTATTATAGGAATGTTCTTACCCTTTAACAGCTTACAGCAAAAGCAGACATGTTTAACTCTGAACAAGCCCAGGAAACCTTAAAACTGCTTAAGATGTTTAAGGAGGGACATGTATGTGCAGGCAACGGCTGGGATCTATCAGGAATATCTCCAGCACAACGACCTGTGATCGTGTAATCCTGATGGAAATACTGTGACATTTCATGAACCCAACCATTCAAACCCTCAGGCAAGCTTAGGGAAAAGCCAGAGCTGTGCAGGCGACACATTTCTAGCTCCTCACCATTTGTACTGCAGAGCTGATATTGTTAGAAGTGATCAATTCAGTGCTGTATTTTAAAAAGCAGAAAAAAACCCAACGTCAAAACATTGTCTTGACATTGCTTGCTATCACTGAATTTCCCTTCTCATTTTCCATGATGGACTCACGACACATTGTATGTCACCACAAGTCACACACTTTGTCAAAAGGTGGTAGGATTTTATAGTTCCTGTACTGAAATACAAACCAGCGCTGCGGGCCAGGAAAGCTGCTTTGCACTCTAGGTATGACAGGAACTCAGCCCGGAGATGTTTCAGAATGGAAAACAAATGTTTTTCCAGGTACAGAAATAAAACACCAAGGGCACAACCAAGGAAAGGAGCGTTCAGAAAAGCACTTCAGGCTAAACACTAAAAAAAAAA
>VZRU01008868.1:28857-57407 GCA_013398155.1 Pedionomus torquatus
TTCATTTGAAGTTACAGAACATTCAAGAGAAGTGACAGGAGGTTGAAGACAATCAATGCAGCCAGCACAGAGGGAGGGAGAAAGAAAAAATTTCAGGGACAGCTTTCCAGTAAAGAACACACACAAAGTAGTTTGTCAAAAGTTTAACAGATGATAATCTTTGCATATACATTAGACTTCTGTATAAAAAACACCAAAAAAACCCCACCACAAACTAACAAAAAAACCCAAGGGCTGCTACTAGTTAACACTTGCATGCATGAAAAGATTAATGTACTTATTGCCTAAAAAAAAATAATAATCAAATGTTTTCTTGATCTCAGCAGGGATTACTGCAAGGCGTCCAAAGCAAACCCAACAGCAGGTTTGTTCTGTACAGAAATCTGCCCCAATAAGCACAATGAAATCTGTTTTTACTGAAAAAAAATCTGTGTTTTCTTAGTCTTAACAGTGATAGTATGGATAGAGAGAAATTTTGCTGTAGGTACAGCTTGTTTTCCAAGTGAAGCATAAAATCCTGCAAGTATCTAAAGGGTAGGTTGAAGGAGGACAGAGCCAGATTCTTCTCAGTGGTTCCCAGTAGTAGGATGAGGGGCGACAGGCACAAGCTGGAACATCAGAACTCTCATTCAAATACGAGGAGAAATTTCTTCCTGGTGCCCTGGAACCTGCCAGAGCCCTGGAACAGGCTGCCCAGGGAGGGTTTGCAGCCCCCTTCTCTGGAGATATTTTGAGACGCACCTGAATGCGGTCCTGATGTGCTCTGGGCAATCCTGCTTTGGCAGGGGAGTTGGATGAGATGATCTCTACAGGTCCCTTCCAACTCTGACAATTCCAGGACTTTGTGAAAATACGGGCAATTCCACAAACATACGGTTTAAAGCATTTGCAGCCAGAGCTAGAGAGACTCTGAAAACAGTTCTCCAGTGAGACTGGACAACTTTGGACCTTTACAATGTAAGAAACAACAGAAGAGAGAACAACACACATGGTGGGACGGACAAACTTCCAGTGAACGGTACCACCACAGGCACAGGGAAGACTCCTTTAATGCAATCTTCTTGTTTCATCAAGTCTTACCCTCTTACCAGGAACACAAATTACAACACTTCCAACTGCACTCTTTGGAGGCATAACATGGTGCCAAGTCTAATTCTGGTGGGTTGGGTTCGGGTTTTTTTTTCCCCCTCTTTGATTCAGGGTTGGTTGGGTTTTTTGTTTGTTTGTTGTTGGGTTTTTTTTTAAGAAAAAAAATCCAAAAAAAAGCTTTCCAAATCCTAGGTCACAAAGGAATGTTGTTTCAAGAACCACCTACAGGGAATAAATTAGTTGTCAAAGAACAGAGAGGACAACGGGCAATGAGAATTAGCGAGGAGACAACAGCAAACATTATTATTTCTATTGTCACACAAGCCTATGTCATTTTTTTTTAAGCCAAGGAGACACAGAGCCTGAAGCACAGGGAAAAGCCTGAAGACACAGGGTCTGAAATAGGAATTTAAGAAATAAAGGAAACAAATAGATATAGAAAGTCATTGTAGAGCTATATATTACACATTCATCTAAACTGACAGAATTTTTCTCATTATATTTCACGATAGTAGTAACTGTGTTGGGTCAGTTCCCTCCTCCCTCTCTCCCCACCCCATTCCCAGCAAATCAGACGCACCAGCAAAAATCCAGGATAAGAAAAAAATCTTTGCCTCACCTTCTCCTCTACTTCTGCCCCCTTCCAGATGGAAAAGAAATAGAAGATGAATAAAGACAACAAAAAAAAGATGACAAGCGAGGTGTGGAGGAACCACAGGCAGAAAGAAAACCAGCACAAGGAAAACACACACTTACACCAGGACAAAGAAAGCAAAAGAGATGATTGACGAAAACTGGATTTGGAAGGGAAAAACCAGGGGGTGGTGAGGGAACAAGACGGCAGACAGAGGAATTGCAGTACACGACACAAGACAGGCTTTCTTCTCCTAATTGCTTCTGTCATGTAGCCCTCGGAGAACGACCCTCAAAAGACGACATCGTTTGTGTAGAAGGAAAACCCCCGACACGTCTGTTCTTCCAACGCGATGATCAAAAAGGAGCCCCGGCTGCTGTGACAGAGCACACCACGCGTGCGGCTCCCGTATTCCCTGAGCTGCGAATTCCAGGCATGGCCATTCCTGCTCCCAGCAAAGCCAACAAGTACAAGAGTTTGTTTCTCACCCAGCGACCCGGAGTCCAGCACAGGTTAATGGATCCTCGTATCCACAACCCCGCTGCAAAATTCCAGCGTGGCGTCATTAAGATTCTATCAGTCCTGAATTGCAATTTAAGACAGTATTTTTCACTTTAATCTGCCGCTCTATTTAATCAATTTAACACACAGTAAAAACTTAATTTGAAAAAAATGAATGCGCTATTTCTCTCTGCCTCTGGCACGAAACAGATTAAGACCACCAGAAATACTTGCAGAAAGATTTAAGATTCATTACATCTTAGGTGGCAGATAAACATTAGATATGCTATTAAATCCACAGACTCAATACTGTGTCTAAGAGCTGTGTGTTTTAAGCCACCGCTTTTATCACCCCCCTCAGAAGCTAACTCAAGCTGCCCCTCCTACACAAGCCAAGTCTGCAGTTTTTAAGTAAAATCTCATAAAATATTATTTCGTAGAATGGTTTGGGTTGGAAGGGACCTTAAAGATCTTCGAGTTCCAACCCCCCTGCCACGGGCAGGGACACCTCCCACCAGACCAGGTTGCTCCAAGCCCCATCCAGCCTGGCCTTGAACCCCTCCAGGGATGGGGCAGCCACAGCTTCTCTGGGCAACCTGGGCTGAGGTCTCACCACCTTTGTAGTGAAAAATTTCTTCCTGAGATCTTAGCTAAATCTCCTTCTTTCAATTTAAAACCATTATCCCTTGTCCTATTGCTTCATACTAACAGACTCCACAGGTATTAGGGAGACAGAACAAGACCAAAGACAACTTTTAATTTATATACACTTTATAATTCCCGTGTAGGTTCTTGGCTAAAACCAAGCAGGATAATTGCATGAGGCAGAAGGGAACACCTTCTAAGTCCAGTCCCTGCTCAGATGAAATGGTAACCAGCTTGCAACCCTAGCCAAAAATCAAGTTTGATTTTAACTAGCTAGATTATACATAGAAATACCAAAAGAGACCAAGCACAACCATTTGAAGGTATTAATATACATTACAGGAGACACATCTACCCACCAGTCCTGCCCATGGGCCCGGAGCTGACGGTACCCAAATGGTCCCAAGGAGAGACTGGAGGTGGTTCCCCAGGACCCATTTCGTGTCACCCCAGGGCCAAGGCGATGACGTGACTGAGTTGTCTGTGCTGCAAAATGAACACTTCTGCCTTCAGGGCTGTCAAACCGATTTTCCTCACAAATAACGAATGAGCCAATTTTAAGGGCAGCAGCGAGGAAAGGAATCCTGGTGGAGCGCTGTGCACAAAACACACTCATTACTTTCTTAGCTAAAAATCACCGAGTGCCTCAGTAACTCTGACTTACCTCACACTGATAACTATTTAAGTACTACAGAGTATTGTAGATCTACTTGAAATTGATTTTAAGTCTACTACAATTCTGTATGTAGACGTAACTTTCTAGAAAACAAAAAAATCCAATACAAATCGCATCTACTATTAAAAAAAAAAGTGTGAAATTTACTATTTCTGCTGATGTTAGGGAACAGCACTGTTGCACCTGAGAAGTACACAGAAAAATATCCCACTAACAGCTTTTTTCCATTTATGCAGAGGAATCATACAGTGTATGTACTTGTTCAACTTGTGGCTGCCCCATCCCTGGAGGGTTCCAGACCAGGCTGGATGGGGCTTTGAGCAACATCTAGTAGGAGGTGTCCCTGCCCATGGCAGGGGTTGGAACTCGATGATCTTTAAGGTCCTTTCCATCTTGAACCATCCCATGATTCTGTGACCTGACTTGAACTTTCTCTGTTGATATATGAAATGCAGTACTAATGGGTGAACACAAACATTAATGATATATAATAACTTGTTATCAGCAAGTTGGCTGTAACATGTATTGGCAGAAATAAAGAAAACCATGATGTAGCCCTTCAAAAATAAACAAAGGGCCACAAAGATCCTCATCATGTAAGTGCATATTTGGGATAACCCTGTGTAGGCTGGAAACAGTGAACAAATATTTTCTGCACAAAGACTAAAAATTCAAGACCACAAAGAAACGCACAGCAGAAATGAGGCTTTTTGCCTCATCAATTGGTGACAGGAGGCAGTAAAATGCGAATCTTTTGTACCACAACATAATCTGTAGGAAACTACAGCCACGATAATAAAGCCTAAAGCAAGAAAAAACAATGCTAAGCTTTTTAAATTCTTCACTGATATTGTAGTTTATTCACTACCCAACTGTTCTGCGCCTGAAAAACCAAGGCCAGCTCACTTCTTCATTATTTCAAACAAGGATAAATTAGTTGAGGACTATTCTCTAAAAAGCTTTTCCTTTAGGATCATTCACTGGGCACAGGAGAAGGAGAGACCAGCAATAACAGGTACCCAGTTTTCTCCGCTCCTGATCCAACCTGGACAAAGTCAGATGCCACCGAATCCCTCAAGAGCAAGAACAAAGAATGAAACTTGGTCACAGCGATTATCTAGAACTGAGCTGACAGTTGTTTCACACACTTTCAACCTCAGTAACATGAAGAAGGTGAACATTTTTTAATTACACTGTGATCTAGTTTTCAATTTATCGTGTCAGGTACCCCCAGCACACACTATGTTCATTCAAACACATTGTTAAAAGATCTTTTATCTCCCGTAATGTGTGAAATACACATGCAATGCTTATTAAAAAAAATTTACATTAATCAAAATATCGAACAGTATTGAGTTCATCAAGATCTCTTTTCCCCAGTCTCCCCTCTCCAAATTGCTGGTGAATGTATCCTAAAAACTCACCCTCAAAAAAAAAAAAATCATTCTAGTTTGAGCTTGAAGCACAAACAAGAAAGAAAACGGCTTAAGATCCAAAAGAAAATTCTTATTCAAATTTCCAGTAGTTATTACCGAGAGACTGATTTTCAGTGCAAGCTGTTTCAAGATCTAATCAGATTCAGAGGGGACATGAACTTAAACGTGCTAGAAAACACTGAATTAATTTTGGCACAAAATCATCCAGCTACTGCACAGGGATGCCAATATTCCAGGGCCTTCTGAACACGTACATCTCTGCTGATATGCAGAAAGAGACCAAATTATAACTGTGGTGTCTACTTATTCCAGCCTCAGTCCTGATACACTTAATATTTCTGCAAATTAAGCATTTGTGACATCGTTCTGCAAATTAAGCATTTGTGACAGCACAAAGGAATTTCGGGCTGCAGATGCTAACAACATGTCACGGAATTGGAGTTGAAATAATTTCTATCTTGTATCTGTCTGCTGCAGCCCCACACAAGAAATGCCCAAGTTCTTAATAACAAGATATTGAAAGGCCAGAGCAAACTGGAGGAAGCCCAAAGAACAGGGTTGGAAGGAACCTTAAAGATCATCAAGTTCCAGCCCCCTGTCATGGGCAGGGACATCTTTTGCCACATCAAGTTGCTGAATGTCCCATCCAGCCTGACCTTGAGCATGTCCAGCAATGGGGCATCCACAGCTGCTCTGGGCAACCCGGGCCAGTGTCCCACTACCCCCAGCATGAAAAATTTCATCGTTATATCTAATCTAAATCATCCCTCTTTTAGTTTAAAACCATTGCACTCTGTCCCATCACTACAGGCAAGAAGTCTCTTTCTACCTTTCTCATAAGCCCCCTTTCTATATTGAAAGGCCACAAGAAGGTCTCCTTCCTCTTACAGAGATCATCCAAATAGGCTTAACCCAACAACGTACAATTAGAGTCTATCAGCTACAACTCATTTAGATTATTCTCAAATTCAAAAGATTTCAGGTCTCTCCCACATCGAGTTCTGTGAGAAAGATGACTTCACGTCTGTCTGGAGACATTAGACAATGTCAACAGATTTGGCAGCTACACACAGCTCCAAAATTTACCAGAAATTTATGAGATACTGTTTGAAAAAACACAAAGTGCAGTTTTGAGGCTGCGTAGACACCAGTGATTCATCCTGAGGTCTCCTTCCAAAGCACTAACATGAATGTGAGAACGCTTAAGTTTAACCTTTCTGACCTGTCCTACACCCAGAGCATCTATTTCTGAGAAGTCTGAAGAAAACTACTACCTTGTTTGGCTTCAAGAAGTTAATACTGAGAGAATATAAAGTTCCAACTCCCCCACCTCTTCCCCAAACTACAAAAATACTAAGAAACGAAGAACTTTATTTTTATTTACACATACCAAGATTTAGTCTTCCCAGGACTCAACTCCCAGTGTTCTTCTCAGCCTCCATCCCAAACCCTAAAACTAAACCCATTCAAAATGTAAACATGTTGTTTTTCTAGTTGGGGAAAATTCAATAGAGTAGTTTTGTCACAAAATGGTCCCAAAGAGCTCCCTTCCTTGCAGATCATTAACGGGGCATCTTGTTTCCTTACACACTGCTGGTTGATGGAGTCAACCTACTGCATCTGATGCCTTAAGGATCTTCCTCCCGAGATTAGCTTTGTCAAGGACACCTCAAAGGGGAAAGAGCAAGCAAGGAACCTCAACTCCACTTCCAGATAGGTTAAGACAACCTCACTACTGAAGTCCACCAGCTCATCAGAGACAAGACTTCAGGTAACGAGCAGCTCTTTTCAACTGCTGAACTCAACAGCTGCCATCCTCCTGGTGGACTTTTCAATTTCACATTCTGACTAGGACTGGAAACTTGCTGGACCTCCACCCCAACGCCCTTTAAAGTTAAGTACGTTAATCAAACAGAAGGCAATCAATCCTAACATTGATTAGAACCAAACATGCATCCAAACGCGTAGCATAAAACAGAAAAATGATGTAACAGCCATGAAAAAGTACTTTTGGGGACAACATTATATATGGAAACCATCACAGGTCATGAAATTTAATTCACATATAAATATGAAGAATAAACTAGGAGATATCTAACTTGGGAACATTCATGGACTGGTTTATAGCTCTGATCAGGGGCTATCTACTGATGTTTGAGACAGAAAGCTCCAGGAAACTGATGTCTGACTTCTGGAGAAGTTGAGTACCATAAACTGTACAGCATGAATGATAAAAGTGCAGAATTTCCAAGTATTTTACACACAAATATCATTACTTTCCTATTAGAAAACTTGTTTGCAGTAGCTTAAGTCTTATTTTGTTCTACCCTTATTTCCCCTTCATATTTACAAACACATCAAAGAGTAACTTGAACAGCAAGTCAAGCTCGTGTAGAGTCTGTGAAATTGGTTAAATACGTGAACCACGTGTGTAAAACACCCAGTAATTTGTAATTCAGATGCCTTGCTTTCTGAACCACCGCTGTGAGTTCGAGTGTGGAGTTGGGGATCAATTAACCACAACTCAGAAGCGCCTTGAAGCTTAAAAACCAGCAACGCACAAATCAATATTTAATTTGCAGTCAGCGTAGGAGTTAAAAAATGTAACACAAGTTATCTACAAAGTGTGTATTATAAACCACAAAGAGAAATAAATGCCAATATGCACTACCAACAGTTTCAGCAATAACATACTATGAATATTTCAACATAAAAGCAGGGGATATTAAGAAGAAATAACAGAAAATTGGGAACAACCACCCCATTTAACCTACAAATGGCATTTATGTGCCATTATTTGCATAATCCAAACCCAACTTTTTTTCCGCATATTTCTCTTTCTACCTCAGGGAATAAACTAGGCTTGGAGAGGTTTCCTTTTCCTTGGGCTGCTCACATCCCCAACTGTTTCCCTCCTTCAAATTTCTGCATTCTTCAGAAATTTGGGATACCGCAGACAAATCAAGACACGTCCTTGCTTCAAAACACGTTTTAGGTAATTTTAACCATACAACGGTTTAAAAGCAACAAGAAAAAAAAAAGAAAAAAAAAGAAATTAATAAATTGCCAGGATTATCTTGAAAACTTATTTGGAAAAAAGGGGAAAAGAGAAGTTCATGCTGAAATAAAAAATTTATAGTAAACTCCACCCAGCACACTCAAATAACATAGAAACTACTTTTTCCCTGACAAAAATATTTTACAGTTCAGATGCAAATGTAGCGATTAAATATTTTCTTTAAAAATATAAACCAGCAGAAGAATTTGAATGAAGAGGGGATTATGTACTCTTGTACTTAAGAACAGATCAGCCTTCTGATTGAATCATAGAATGGTTTGGCTTGGAAGAGACCTTAAAGATCATCCAGTCCCAACCCCCCTGCCATGGGCAGGGACACCTCCCACCACACCAGGTTGCTCCAAGCCCCATCCANCTCTCCAGCTCTCCTGGAGCTCCCTTCAGATACTGGAAGGCTGCTCTATGGTCTCCCCAGAGAATTCTCTTCTCCAGGCTGAACAACCCCAACCCTCTTGGCATGTCTTCAAAGGAGAGGTGCTCCATCCCTCGGATCATCATCATCATGGCCCTCTGATGGACCCATTCCAAGAGGTTCATGTCTGTCTTGTGCTGAGGACTCCAAAGCTGGACACAGGACTCCAGGTCGGATCTCACAAGTACAGAGTAGAGGAGTAGAATCACCTCCCACGACCTTTTTGCCATGTTTATTTTGATGAGGCCCAGGATGCCGTTGGCTTTCTGGGCTGCCAGCGCACACTGCTGCTTTTTAAATTGGTGTTGCTCCCCTAAATATGGCCAGCACAGAATTTCTCTGTATGGGGATACTTTCAAGTGGGAGTTTTAGTCAGAAAATCAAAAAAAAAAAAAGCATCTTCTGACCCATATTACACATAGTGCTTGTACACAGCGCAGTGATGGCAGCAGATCCTGTGCAGGTTTTTCTGCTGCTATCACTATGGATACAGAGACCATCAGTATAGTGAGAACTGAAATTTGCTGTTTTCCTCATGTCACTCTTTCTCTTTTCCTGAGGGAGAGCTGCATTTATATTGTATCTCCAAAGTGAAGTGTTTCTTACTAAAAGCAACATCAAAAATACTAATTCCTTGTATTAGTTGTAGGAGTCAGTAATTTTGATGTCACTTCAACTCTAGCTCTAGTACAGAGCTCTAACTCTTCTACATTTTGAAGGAAAAGAGTACGAGTAGCTCCTGGAAGAGGCTGCTGCAGAGGGTTACAAAGATGATTAGGGGCCTGGAGCATCTCTCTTGAGAGGAAAGACCGAGGGACTTGAGTCTTTTCAGTCTGGAGAAGAGAAGGCTGCAGGAAGATCTGATCAACACCTATAAATACTTCAAGGGTGGGTGTCAGGAAGATGGAGCCAGTCTTTTTTCAGTGTTTTTTTTTTAGACTTTTTTCAGTCACAGGACAAGAGGAAATGGGTGCAAACCTGAACATAAGTAGTTTCATCTAAACATGAGGAGGAACTTCTTCACTTTGAGGGTGGTGGAGCCCTGGAAGAGGCTGCCCAGAGAGGTGGTGGAGTCTCCGTCTCTGGAGACATTCCAAACCCACCTGGACACATTCCTGTGCAAACTGCTCTAGGTGGACCTGCTTTGGCAGGGGGTGTTGGACTAGATATCTCCAAAGGTCCCTTCCAACCTCATATCATTCTGTGATTCTGTAGAAGTTTCACACCTTATACACGTTTACACACACAGACACCCCCAAGCAAATCTTTCAGGTAGCTTTGGTTTGGCTCCTCCTCAAACCTTATAAACAGGAAACTTCTGAACTGAAGCTCAGATTTCACCACCACCAGATGTCTGCTCTATCCTCCATTGACTACCTACATCTACAAAAGATATCCTGGAGACAGCAGGCCTTTAAAATAGGAAAAAAAGTTAAGATCACCCAAAAAAACCTCCCCCCAGAAAGATGTAGAGGGTCGGCATTTAAGGACCACCTTTAATAACAGGCCATGTCTGTTTCAGATATTGGACAGAGCTAGAAACACAAAGCTCAGGGTGGATACAAATATATCTTGTGTTCAGGAATTTCTAAGGTACCAAAGGATTAATACACAGCCCCAAACATTATTCAAAAAGGAGGTGCATTTTAAGTCAGTGTCCTGCTTGCTTGTTTATTTTTCAAAACCAAAAATTATGCCAAGTTTTCTAAGGTAAATTATTTACCCTAACAAGAGTCCAGCCCAAACTGATATGTAAAGCCATTTGCAAGAGTCAACACAACGTTGAAGACAGCGAGTACAACCTGAATTGTTCTGCTTAAAGTAACTAGGATACAATAACACAGTTTTAACAAAATCGCTACTAGCAAAACAACATGAAAAGACTGAAAGAAACACAAGAAAGTTAAACCACGCTGAGTATTAGGAAAAGCCTACCTCTCCTTTCGGATATTGCTCTCACAGGGACCATTTAGAACAAAGGAAAAGGGTGAAAGGAAGAACTCCGCGATTACAGCCATCCCAATTCCTTCAGAACCTAACACCTACTACGATTCTGCCAAGCTTTTATCATCCTGTCCTGAAAGCTAAACTGAGGAGACTCATCCTGAGAGGGGGAACTGACAACACAACCACCTGCTTACAATACGTACAAAAATAACCTGGAATGTCAACCTTGGAGTCCTGTTGACAGCCATGACTTTTTAAATGCCCTTTTCCTTTCCACATCGTAAATACTGTTTTACTAAAATAAGAAGTGACTTTTTGTTTTTATAAAAATGGGAATCTTGGTTAGCAATCTAAAGCCTGCACCTTCCACAATACAGCTGGGAGCAGACTGTGTTACAATATCCCTTCCACATGTTGTTAAAGGGCAGTATTTCAGTGGTACCTGAACAGCTATTTATAACTTCTGCTCAGCATCAAGACTCCCTCTTGCTACAGAGGATTATATCTCATTTAATGCATTCATTTATGGATGCAGTTATAGATCTCCTATTACCTTCTCGTGTCCCTCTTCATCCTCTCAGTAAGGAGGACACCCAACCTGTGCTTGTCCAGGGAACTCAAGTTGCCTGCTTTATTTCAGAAAAAAAGAATCAGAAAGTACTGATTCACATTTATCAGTAGGAAACAAACAAAAGAGATCACATCACTTCCGATAATCATCTATTCTACAGCCAAGACAGCAGTATGTGTGGATGGCACACCACATAATCAAAAATAGATGACTATTTCTGCCAATTCCTGCTACTGTAAATGGATTTTATCCATTCCAAGCATGTGAAAACAAAGCATTAGATGCAAAACTTAATAATCTCAGAAGAAATGGGCATCTAAAGAACTAAGATGACTTATGCAACTCAAGGACCCAAAGAAATAAGAGAGTAAGCAAATCAAATTATCTACAAGCACCTAAAGGGGAGCCAGGCCAGTTTGAAGGGATTTATCCTGGTTGTTCACATGTAACTGGTAACGTGTCTTATAAATACATGAGAAGGAAAGAGGTCACGCATCAGAGGTTTCTAACACTGTATCGCATGATTTTCCACCAATTTCACAAGTAGGTAAGAAAAACCAACTGTGCGTATCCAAAACGAGATTACTGGGAAGGCAGTAGCACCACAGAAAGTCTGGAGGTTTCAGTGAATTAAGGCGAGCAAGGAACTACTGAGACCAAAAGGGAAAAAATAAATAGAAGACTAAAATTAAGTTGGGACTTGTGAACAAGGGATGCCAAACGTAAAGGAGCCAAGTGATCTTTTCACTTTCTGCAATGCTGTCGTCCAGGGTCAGGTTAGAATATCAGGTCCCATTTTGAGCCCAGCGCAGTATTTATAAGCCCTGAATTTCCTGAGGAGTGAAATTCCCTGCATCTCAGGCACAGCTAATTAAAACACATTTCAGGAAGCACACTCAAGGCTGTTTCTCTTCAAGAGGAAGTTCTCCGTGAATGTCTGGCAGGAAATAAAACCAGATCCTTCCTTTACCACATCACACACAAACCCAAAAGGGCAACCTCTGGGTTGTCACTTACTGGTCCTGCTGCTTATTGCATTGGCAAATATTCTCTTGCACAGTATTTTATGACTTGCTAGTACATATGTATCCACTGATTTTCCTTTTTTCGTAAGGCCACTCGTTATAACCCGGTCTACAACCACAACTTAAGGTACCACACCAATGCCAAGTGCTATCGCCAACAGGTAACAGGCAGCCTGGCAAGTCTAACTCAGTTTACAGATAAAAATGGACATTTTCAGGCCTTGAAAAGATTATGGCCTGGGTTGAATTTGTCCTTTTGATACTCTCAGAAAATTGTCCTCAAGTTTTTATTTTATAAGCACTTGGAGGTGGAAGCCTGATGTGGAGTTGATCCACAAAGCGTCTGAAATTTGGACACATTGGAAAAGTAAAAATTCTACCCACTAGCAGTGAGATGGTACATTATCTTTGATTATTTTGGGTAAGAATGGTCTTGGTAAATAATTCAGAATAACCTCCTGCTTTTAGAAACCTTCCTAGGCAAGTGTTAAAACAGATTTGTGTATTTTCCTCCAGCAAATAACAGGAGGTACAGACCTAAACCCACCAACCAAAATACAGCATCAAAGGATTATTATATGTTAACAGCAAGTGAAGTGTTCGCATCGAAACAGAGCTACAACAAACTTTACTGCAAGCATAACCCTGTGTTCCCTAAAAGCTCTAAGTCTATTTTTAGAGAAGTGATAAATACACTAGCAGGATGAAACAGAATAGCCACAATGAAGCAGACTTTGTTTTGCTTTTTAAACCACTACAATGGGCTGCATCCACCTTCCTTGTAAGAGTCTATCACCATATTAACTAAACAAAAAAACCAAAAATGCTTGACTTCACTCTAGTTCATTTGAACATTTCAAGATGGCTGCACAAATTTGAACAGGTTATGTGTTTGCAAGGCTGGGATGAAGAAAAAAGAATTAGTTGCCCCAAGACAAGAAGAAGAACGTATTTCTGCAAAAAGGTCTCAAGGTTTCCGAGCTGGAACAATGTTGACACGTGCAGGCTAATGCCCTGGTGCAGGAGGGAAAGAGTCATGGATATTTATCCAAGTCAATCATTCAGAAATCTGCAGAGTTGGGAAGGTAGCAGCAGCTTTACATGGCTATTCCTGGCATCAGCAGGATGTAGTACCCCATATCCATCCAAGTCGTATTATGAAGGAGTACTATTTACAGAGTCAAACTTTGTTTTCCGCTCTCTATTTCCCTATTGACATTTACCAGAAGGGCTAGCAACCAAACCAAGTCATTAGTTTTGGTGTACAGAAAATCTTTGGCATCTCCAGAGGGAAGACTAAAACCCTAGTTCATTCCACCTTGGTAGAGTATTCCAAGATAATCCAGACAGACTGAGGTTTTATTAAACCCTGCCGAGGGAAGAGACTTTATTATTTATTACTCCCAAAATTTATTACTCCCCCAGCCCACTTACTTTTACATAAAAGCCAGCAGTTGCTGTGGGGACAGGCTGAGGAAGAACAGCTATGCTGAGCAGAGGCCAGGATCAAGTTCAGGAAGGCGTTAAGCACCACATGGCACGGTTTGTGTTCATTACATTCAGATTAATTGCTTTGAAAACTGCTGATACCTGCCAATACGCAGAGCCTTTCACAGCAAAAACCTCACCAGAGAAGAGCATGTTCTGCTGGTGAACCCACACACGCTTGTGAGCCCAGCCTTCCTGGAAGAAGTCTACCACCCACCTTGGTAGAGAAGTCAATCTTTCTCACCCTGAAAGTCCAGAATAATAAAACAGATTAACAAACCCAGCAAAATTCCCCTTTCAGAAGCCAGGAGGAGCTATAAGCACACAGGTGTTGTTGGCAAGAAGTAATATATATTAATTATCTTGACACTTGAGAACAGAGTGGTTAGTTTTAAGCGTAGACTGAAATCTTTTGAAACAGATCTTCTATCAAGAAAGGAAAAGCCCGGTGTGTATTAAAACAACTTTACAAGCATAACTTCCAAAATACTCAAGTCATGGATCTTTAAAAGATTTCATTAGGGAAGAATTTCTTACTGTAAGAGATAAAAGAACACTAATTTGTCTATCTGCCATAAACGAGTGCTATGCTGGATACAACAAGGCTGCTCTTCAAATACTAGTTTAATTTCAACTGAAACAAAACCATAAAGTTGGAAAGCATCCGATGTCACTTGCAGCAGGGATGCAACCAGGAGAACATCCTTTGGAATGCAGGGATGCAATCAGGAGAACGTCCTTTGGAAGCTGGCTGTCAGGTGGAATCGCTAGCACCACCTACTGTCTGTGGCTCTTCCACATCTTCGAAAACACACACAAAAAAAACCCTGTAAAATTCCACGTACCTCCAGAATCCCCACAACAATACAGCACATAAAGACTGGCCTAAGGAGGAAGGCAGAATTAAAAAGCTAAAGAGAAATGTTGTTCATAGTCCCTTCATTGATCCACCAAATGATAAGCATCAGGTAGAAGACAAAGAATGTGGTATGAGCTGAAGCAATTAAGTGTCACCCAGGCATTCAGGGTTTCTGGTCAATGTTAACAGTCATTCAGTCAAGTTTTCTGCCATCACCATGTTTCTCTTTGTCAGAGACACATGCCTTGGCATCTGGGGGGGTTAAAGACACAACTGCCAAGTACTTTTAGGCACTATTCAAATCAGACAGAGCTGCTTTGAGTATTACAACAGCAAAAAGTCATGTCTGAGCATGGACCTAAAATTGAAACCTTTTATCCTAAATTTTGTGACTCTATCCAATACAGATACTAGTACTATCGTAAGAGGAGTGGGTAAAGCCAGCACTACCACAGCAAATGTAACAGGAAAAATAAGGGCTTGAAAAGGGCAGTGAATAGCCAAGTATGGTTTTGGTACCAAAGAAGCCAGCAGTTCTGTGGAACAAAATACATGACCATGTAATGAAAAGCCTATCATGATACATATAAAACCTTACATTTTTTGCAACATAAGACTTACAATAATAGTTTATAAAGGACTGGATAAGCAAGAGATTCAGTGCAACTGTCATTACAGTATTTGTACATATAATGTCAATTTCAAAGAGTAACTAAGCACTAATCGCTTCCTCCTACCAAATCCCCAGCCAGAAAAAACACACACACTTCAAGGTAAACCTGACAAGTCAGAAGTACTTGCAATTTACATGTAACATCTGCTGTTTCTTCTTATTATTTGTCATTATATTTCACAGCCCTGTTTATTCACAGGGCTGGTCTTCTATTAAAGTCTTATCAAGGAAGGTAGTGCGAGATATTTACCTAACAAACCAGTAAGTACTTAGTTGTCATGGTTTTACCAGGATATGACTCACTTCAGCCTTTTACAAACCGTGTATTCCCAAGAACAAATGGCTTCAGTTCACAAAACATGTGCTTTTTTGCCTATGATGTCACAACAGTCAGAGCTGTTCCTTTTAAAAGGTCAAACAAAGTGAAAGGAACCACACAAAGAAAAAACCCTGAAATGACAGGTCTGCTTTGTAGGCCTTTAAATAGGATATTTTATATAGTCCTTTATATAGGACTGTTTTGCCCCCCTCCCCTCACTGTCTGGATTTGTCACATTGTTAGTTCAAAAACATCTCGATTTCTACCTGCATCACAATTCAGATTCAATATGAACAAGAAATTTTAACCTTAATTGATAAAAATATCAGTACTGGTTCTTTTTGTTGAAATTGAAGTACTTTGGGTTTCTTCCAGTTTAGGTGACAAAACTGAAAACTACTATTTTTTAAACTACTCGACGCGCTCCTTGGAGTAGTGAGAGTAGATAGAACTCCTCCCAAAAAACTAATTGTGTATTACAAACATCGATCCATACCAGAAAAGGGAAGGGAGAATTTAGAAAGGAGAAGCAACTAGTCACCGTAAACTCGAAAACTGAGGTTTAAGAAAAGCTGACTAAAACCCAGACCATTCACAAATAAAGAAGTTAAGCAAAAAAGCTACTGCAGAATAAAGACATCCACAACTGCAAATTCAGGTAGTCAGGGACATTAAGTGACCCTCTGCTGTTTCCTCAAGGTGAAAATAGAGAGAGATCCTGGTGAGGCGCTTCTCTCAAGCGGAATTGCAAGCTGACAGTCTGAAATGCCATTAGAGGATCCCACCCGAAATGCCACCTTTCCTTTGTGTGCATTACAGCCCAGGCAAGAACATGAACCTCATCTCAAACAGGTGATACAGAAGTTCTTAGTCAGGTTCTGCACATTGGCAAGTTAGATGAAGCAGGTGATGAATTCTCCTACCTACCAAAGCCTAAGAAATGGAAAAAAGTAACATAATGCAGGCTCCCAGACCATCAGCCACAGAGAGGGCTGTAGAAAATAAAAAAACCAAAGCAGAAATGCCAAACAAGAAAAAGGAGGAGGCAAAAAAAAGAAAAATCCAGTTATTCTAGCCACACTCAAATATAAGAATATTCCAAGCATCCCTATGTATCAGCACCAATAAAAGCAGAAGTCAGAAATGCCAAGTAAACGGAGGAATAAAACCGAGGTTTGCAAATAGAATCATTCACTGAGGGGGGGTGGTGGGTGTACATACAGGGACTCAAAAAAAAAAAAAAGGAATAAAAATAGGAGACCAGAAATAGCTTCTGTAATACAAAGACTACTGCGGTTACCCAATTTCTCTACTCCTGCTTACAGCAAAACCACATAAGATGAGGCCAGATGCTCCTACAGTGCAGGCTGTTCTCGAGATAAATTTTCACATACTACAGAAAAGCAGAATGTGAACATAGAGGATCATTACTACATCGCTCCAAAGGCGGCACATCGGTCTGGTCAGACAATTTCAAGCTGAGTAGTTTTGGTAGGTCAGAAAACAATTGACAAATTCCTCCCGCCCACAATGAATTCCTCACTGTAAAGGCCTACCCATCTCTGCACCCCTGGACAGATGGGCCAGATCTGGGATGTCAGAGGAAGGCCAGTTCCAGGAGGATCAGGGAAAAAGACAAACTAAGAAAATCCGTTTTAACATCCACTGTTTAAAAATCAGGACTTTCGACAGTAATTACAATAATTACCCATATTACAATAATTGTCATTACAATAATTGACCCATATTACCCAGAACAAAACCTGTGCAGAAGTGAAACCAGTAGCTGTTCCACGTACCTTAAGTAGCCTTTCCAGCTCTCAGCAGCAGGTGCTCAAGACAGGATGAAGCATGAAATCTGAAACAAACATTTAGAATTGATTAAGATATTTTCTTGACCTAACATCAAAGTAGTCAATTATCCAACAAACTTAAAAGCAAATAACTGATATCCTTATTATGAAAGACAAGATCTTTCCGTCTTTCCACAGGAAAGGACTGCAGTACATATCCTACTCCACAAGCGCAGATTATTTAGCTGAAGTCCTTCGGGAAGAAAAACAACCCACAAACTAAGTTTGTGGCAGTAGAAGACGGTGTTTGCATTTGAACTCAAAATAAACACAAAGCAGGATGCCCAAAACTCTACAGGACCCATGAAAGTAAACAGAAAATTTCACAGGCTGCATAGGGTTTGTATGTTGAAGGTTGAAGGACAATTCTGAAGTGAACTTTTCAAATAGCCAACGTACATTTAATAAAAACGACAATTCAGTGAGTATTGAAAACCCTGACAAGTGATTGAAAACATCTGCAGCACCCAAATCTAGAATTAGAAAGATTGATTCCCTGAGGGGGAAATAAAGAAGTTTAAAAAAAAAAAAAGTGGAATAGTGTGTGGGAGGAACAAGTTAAAAGCATTTCTTTCCTCGGGGTATGTGCAGCACAGGGCAGCCAAGCCAGTTTTCAGCTGAAGTAACAATCGTGTACAGATAGAGCTCAAACACACACGTAATACACAGCCCAGGAAGAGATCTGGTTTGGTTTTTTTCCCTCTCCTTGAACAAAACGACCAAACCGAAAGAACTCTAGAGTTGAGTAATCTACAGAGTTGGTTTTGCTGTTTTCCTGGTTATTTGTGCTTTTTTGCCTCTTGACCAAAAATATGCTACTGGGGCAAAGGCAGTACCAGTAAAAAGCCTAAGATTACTTATTAAGCGCTTAAAAATTGATTTTAAGAATCATAGAATCATCCAGGCCAGAAGGGATCTCCAAAAGCCATCCAGTCCGTCCTCCCTGAAGTCGCAGGGACACCCCCAACTAGACCAGGTTGCCCAGGGCCTCATCCAGCCTCACCTTGAACATCTCCAGGGAAGGGGCCTCAACCACCTCCCTGGGCAACCTCTTCCAGTGCTCCACCACCCTCAGAGGAAAAAAAATATTTCCTAATATCCAACCTAAATCTACTCTACTCCAACTTAAATCCATTGCCCCTTGTCCTGTCACTGAAGGCCTTTGTGAACACTCTCCCCAGCCCCCTCTAGCTAATGAAAGGCTGCTACAAGTTGTCCCCGGAGCCTCCTGTTCCACAGGCTGAACAACCCCAGCTCCCTCAGCCTGTCCTCGTAGCAGAGGTGCTCCAGCCCCCTGATCATCTTCGTGGCCCTCCTCTGGACCCACTCCATCAGGTCCATGTCCTTCCTACATTGAGGGCTCCAGCCCTGCAGACACCACTCCAGGAGGGGACTCACCAGAGCAAAGGGGCAGAATCCCCTTCTCCAGAGCTCATTCTGTTTCTGAACCTTCCTTCACTACTTAATTTTTTTTCCCCACACCAAAAGGTTTCCACAAGAGAATGCAATGAGCTGAAATAACACAACAAAGTTAAGAAAAACAGTATAGAGAATTTTATTATTTTTTTTTTAACAAAACCTAGAATGCTCAAATCCTATGTGAAGCCTTCATCTAAGCAATAATAAAGTGAAAAGAGAAGAAAACCGTAATTCTTTCAAAATTTTTTTCAGGTAAGTCACAGACACGTGCAACCGACACTCACCTGAAACACACACCCCTGGGGAAAAGATCACTGAGAACTTCAACTGCTTTAATGGTGGCACCTAAGATTTTACGATGGCACCGCCTCGAAACACTGATGTGAAAGTTAACGCAGAATCTGTGAAGTCAGCTGCCCGTCCCACTGTTTCTACCAGACTGAGTGGCAAACTCAGTGACAGCTTTCCCCAGACTCATGTCTGCTCTGAGTATTTTTAGGAAATTAGTCATGATTTGGGACAATTTGTGAACACACCAAGCATTAACACAATGGGGATGACATCATGACAAGTCCTTTATGAAAAGGGAAATCGCTTATGAGGCTGTTTCTCAGATTGAGAAACCCGTGCAGTTATTGGTTTAATTAAAGATGTTTTCTGATATAGCAAAAGCTACCTTTAATTTCCAATGCCGCTAGTAACAACCTTTCCCCGGCTCCGGGAAGTTACGTCAATAGAACCCTTAAAGCATTTGTTAAAATAATTGTGTGCAGAATACCATGGGACTTACTCAAATGCATCATCAAAAACGCACCAAAGACAAATCCTAGAAAAATATTATTTTAATCGTTTGGGCATCAATAATGCGAACGCATACAAGCACCCTGAATTTTCCAGGCAAGTTATCTCACTGATTTTCAATAAAACTATTCATGTGTGTAAAATTCAGTGTACAAACACATGCTCCTGTGGTTTGATGTTGGACGGCAACCATGGAGCCCCCAGATAAAGGGCTTCTCCTTTGGTCATTAGCTATTAAGGGAGTAATGCGGTCCCAAAAATCCTCATTAGGAAACCAAGGAAGCGTGGGTTAGGTGAGGGGGCAGTGAGGTGGACGAGAGCTGCCTGTGTGACAGAACTCGGGAGCGGGGCTCAGTTGGACGCCTGTAACCAGTGGTGTCCCCCAGGGGTCAGTCCTTGGTCCAGTCTTGTTCAGCATATTCATCAACAACTTTAATGAGGGGACAGAGTGTACCCTCAGCAAGTTCGCTGATGATACCAAACTGGGAGGGCTGGCTGACACTCAAGAGGGCTGTGACACCATCCAGTATCACCTGAACAGGCTGGAGAGCTGGGCAGAGAAGAACCTCATGAGGTTCAACAAGAGCAAGTGTAGGGTCCTGCACATGGGGAGGAAGAATGCCAGGCACCAAGATAGGTTAGGTGCAAACCTTCTGGAAAGCTCTTCTGAGGAGAAGGATCTGGGGGTCCTGGTAGACAGTAAACTATCCACAAGCCAGCAATGTGCCCTTGTCACTAAGAGGTCCAACGGAATCCTGGGCTGTGTAGGGAAGAGTGTGGCCAGGAGGTGGAGGGAGGTCATTCTCTGCACCAGTGCAGGCCACAACTGGGATCCTGCCTCCAGTTCTGGGNAGCTAGACTCTTCTCAGTGGTTCCCAGTGACAAGAGGAAGGGCAACAGGCACAGGCTGGAACATGGGAAGTTCCACTCAAAGATGAGGAAAAAGTTCCTTCCAGTGAGAGTGTCAGAGCCTTGGAACAGGCTGCCCAGAAAGGATGTGAAGTCCCCTTCTCTGGAGACCTTCAAGACCCTCCTGAATGCAGCCCTGAATGCTGTGCTCTGGGCAATCCTGCTTTAGCAGCAGCGTTGGACTAGATGTTCTCTAGAGGTCCCTTCCAACTCTGACAATTCCGTGAAAACCAGAATCTTTCCATTTCCCTTAGACTGACAGCCGTTTCCAGACAGACCTGCCCAAGATATGCTCTCACAGATTATTTCCTGATCAAATTCATTCACCAGTTACTCATTACTCAGGAAGAAGCTGTGACAAGAACCCTCTGCTCAACTCAATGTTTGACCACTTGTAATGCTTCTTAAAACATCAATTCATCTCCTTCTAGTTGGGATAAATGCTGAAAGCTTCTGAAGTGGTCAAAAGGAGCTTAAAAATAAGAAGTGGTTTGGTTTAAGCAAAATATTATGCTTTTACTTCAACTTTTTGTAAAAAAATAAATTAAAATATCTATGTAGATCTCACAAAATGTTCTCTCTAAAATGAATAAAACCCCAGGTATATCTTCTAGGGGGTATTTTCACAGCTTTTGAAATTTCTCTATTTTCACCACAAGGGAAAGGTTTTCAGTAAACTAAGAATATTTAAATGCTAACACTATTTTTTTTTTGTGGTGGAAAACTATTCTTTTTTGGGCTTTTTCCAACTAGTAGCTGTAAGCTGCCCATTTGGTCCAGCTTAATTTGTTAACTTATCTTTTTCTGACTCAGCTTTATCTATTATCCCATCTTACCTTACTTTCCTTTTAAAAAGCAAACAACCTTGTTTTTCAATTAAAGGACTGAGCATCTTACTTATAGATCTAAACCCCCATAGACTGTCTGAAATTTCACGTTCTATCTTCCAGTATAATTCCATCCCCTCTCCAGTTTGCCTTCTTGACCAAGCATAACAACTGAAGACATAAAGGAATTACTAGTAGCCAAGAAGAAAAATTTTCCAATATCTTGCAGGCGTGGAGCTCTTTCCTCAGCTTCATTATGTTTTCGGTTACCTTTAACGTTCTAGAAGAAAATTTGTCCTCTTTACTATTTTCTCACCACTCTGTACAAATTCTTCTCTAACTTTCTCCCTAGATCCTCCGCTCCATTTCAATACGATTTATCATCTCAAGCCTTACAAAGCTAAAGATGGATCACTGAAGGTCAACATCACCTGTCTCACTTCTCCCTCCTAATTCTGATCCGCAGCAGCAAAGTGAATAAACAGCTTGGTGCTACAGAACATTTTTATTCTTATAAAGAGTTTAAGATGATCAGGCCTGGTCTCTAACAATGCCCCTTTGTCACTACAGGAAAACTCCAGGAAAGTTCATGGTAGACAGGGAAAACTTGAAGAGCTCTGGCAGTGCAGGGAAAGAAAAATAACAACAATTTCTGGACACAATTAATACTTGAACAGAGATGAGACAGTTATAACTAAGTTATCTGCAATGTTATTGTTTCTATCACTTATACAATAAAAGAAAAGCTTTTAGATACCTTCCTTTATCACACGTAAAGAACTGTATATACACAGCTCCTCTACACATCCAGCGAAGAGGGGGATGGACCTCCCTGGTGCACTTTCAGCAGCAGCACCAAAAAGAAGCCTATACAGAAGAATAACACAACACATCCCTGAGCACAGTCTACTGACAGATCACCTGTGTTCCTCAGGAAAAGTCCCACGAGTCAAGGCTTTTCTAGACCAACTCAATGGCACTATTTGCACAGACACGGTGTTGTGAAGATTTAGTAGTCCTTACATCCTTAGCAGTTTGGAATAATTGGTATAAAAGCACTGACTTGATCTTAATGTTGGACACAAGAAGAATGTAGTCCCCAAAGCAGAATTTGGAACAGACTGCTTGGACCCAAACACAGATTCTAAGCATGTCACCACAAAATATGTCCACGTGGCCACCATCAGCCTCCTACAGAAACTTTTAATAATATTGTTAGAACTTAACTGGGTAAAGAAGGGCAAACTTCACCAAGATCTCGATTCTATATCATATTAAAACCACCAAAAAATAAAGGAGTCCATATTTCACTTTCATATTCATAAGGACTATCATATTAAATCTGGTATAAAGATTTAACAACATGGAACACAAGTTTGACATAACACTCAAAGCTGCTGTAACAGACTCCATCCAAAACACTCTCGTATTTCAAGTGACAGCTGTGCACCAAGTACTCACAGTATATGCTCATGGGCACCCCAGTTCTCCTCCCCCTTCTCATTTTGACTATGCTTCAAAGCCCATCTCAAGACTCACTACTTTCATCTTGTCTTTCCAAAACTGAGCTCAACTCAGCAACCCCCAAGAGGTCTTGCCTTGTTTTACTCCTTCTATCAACCTCAAGAGGAAGGTATTAAAGCAACCATCTTTAATGTACATTTATTTTAACAACTTGCCTTTCCAGTACTTCCACCCTACGATCACTTGCTTCCTATACAACAACCAAAGGACCAATGTTCTTACTCCTGCTTGAGAATATTGTAGGTCAGTATCTATTTCAAGAGAAGTAACAAGACTTTTGAAATTAAGAACTTCAATGTAATTCCCATTTATCTCCCAGAAGCCACACAGATAAATACATTATAGAACTCCAAAATTCGTTTCCTAGGAAGGGAAGCTCCTGTGCTTAAAACTCCTCTCAGATTACAAAACAGTTTAAAGGTTTTGTTTGCCTTTAAGAGGGAAAAAAGCTGATTCGGTCATAAAACGCAGCCAGTAATACACGCTCCCATCTTTAAAAATTCCCTTTCTTATTTTGATAAAAAGGGACCACGGCATAAAACTGGCTGTTGAAAGCCCTGGAACAGCACAAGACAAGCAGCACTGCCACTACACAAAGAAACGCTTCCCTTTCTGCTAAGGGTGAATAAAGCAGGGGCTTGTGGCCTGTGACACAACTGAGCTTTCACTTCATTTAAATCCCCACCTGAGAATTAATTGTCCGTGCTGCACACCATCCCCCTCCAAAGCTCCCAAAGAAATCCGCTTGGTGCTTTATTAATTGTCTGTAGGTAACAAATTTCCAGCAACTAGGGAATGAAATCCAGAGTACCTAAAGCCCAGTTTTGTCTAAAAATGAAATATTGAGGTGAACTCTAAGAAAGAGATAGAACAATAAAAATTACCAAAAAAAAAAAGTATATGTTATACCCTGCTCCTTTTTTTGACTCCATTCCTTGACTAATTTTTACAGTGGGTCTAACTATGGCATTTTTCCATCCACAACCCAAGAAACACAACTAATACATTCAATCTAATATTCACAAAGCATTCGAGAAGAGACAGAATATCCCCCCAAGAGAAGCAAGACATACTTTTTCTCTCCTATAAACTTCAATCCTTAAACTGTACCATCAAAATAAAAGGACTACTATTCATTTCTGGAAATTGAATGATTTATTTTCCTGATAACCACTGATTAATTAAAAGACCAAAACAATTTACGTACATACGCACTAAGATACGGAATAGTAACGCTATCTTCCTCCTTGGAGGAGATTCCCTCCCCAGCCAAAGGCAATGCTAAACAACGGAAACCTGAAATTATTAGATTATCCTCCTGACAAACATTTAGTATCTAGTCTGATTCTGTGCTTTTGTAACTGATTAAACAGAATTCAATAGAAACGATGAGCACCAGCCTTCCCTGCACCTCCACACCACATCAGGGGTTTGAAAATGATTTTGAGTTCCCCAGATCATAACAAACAGCTTAAAGAATTTACACACGTTGCACAGATGTACACTCTTGGCTCCACCTTTCAGTTTAGAGGCACCCTGAAAGCCCAGGTGTAGCACTAAAATGTTAATTCCAGCAGCTTCTGCCTCTAAATTTGCACACCATGTTTAAAAAGCCACCTGATCAATGAGTTTATTCTTTCATAAGGAATCTCTCAAGTGTGGGGCGAGTCATTGATACCAGTTTCCAGCAGAGGCTGTACTGAGTACAGAAAGGCACAGAGACCACATTTTAATTCATCTCCACACGCATTTTCACTAAAGATTACTTAATTTTGTTTCCCAAGCTCAGCAGTGACTTAATACTTCCTTGACAAAATGCTGAGAAATATTTTGACTTGCTTTAAAACAGATTAAGTTACAATTAAGAGAAAGCCTACTGGTGCAACATCAAAATACAAGTTATCATAATAAAAAGTGAGAGACAGACAGAAACAGAAACTATAAATGCACACAAGTTCCTATTATTCTGAAAGCAAAGCTCAGTTTATTAGTATGTAATAAAATACAGTCATTAATTAGAGGCCAACGTCAAAAGGAATAAGAAAAGTCATCCTCCAAGGCCACTTTATTAACTTGTTTGCACAGTTTAGGAGTCTTGAATGTTTTCTTCTATGAAATTCTGATGCATACAAGAAAATGGCAACTAAGCTAGTTGTTGTAATACCAGTAACCAGCTTCAAATTCTCTTTTTCAAGTCATATCTGGGTACATTTGCATCTATAGAAAATCGTGACGGTTTCATTTACGGGAAGGATCTTCTCTCCATGCCCTTTACAGCCAGAACTGAGATCAGCATTCCACAAGGAAAATACAAGATGCTTTGCCTGTAACAGATTTACATCAAAGCTGCACAATTTCAGGCAGCAAGACAACAGAGAGGATGTGCTCACAAGAGCTCCAAGAAAGCCGTCACTGGCTGGGGTTACTGTCAACTACCTTTTGAACATCAGTGTAAGCCTGAAAATAACAACCCCACATTCTTTACCTGTTTGCATCACTGAAGTCAGTGTTTAATACTACTTGATAAGTCACCTTGGGTGTCTGTCACTCCTAAGGTAGGGACAAACAGCATTTCCTTTCTGACAGATGCCTAATTTATTTTTGAAGACCTTCAGTGACAAGAGTCCCCTCCCTAATCCATTCCAATGGTTTGTTACTCTTAGCATTAGATGTTTTCCTCCTCAAGTAACCAACCCCAGGTCTTCAGTCCTACTATTTAAGTCAACTATTTCTTGGTTTAGCTCCCGTAAGTTTTCATCTTATTCCTCCTTGTAGTAACCCTAATGCACATTAATAACTCGAGACTACAAGGAGATAAGAAGATAACATCTTCATTTGCTCAATTCTTGTGTGTCATATCCTTCAGGTATCTGATCTGCTACCGAAAGCATCCAAAAGCGATCAGAACCCTTTCTCAATGAACAGTACCCAAAACCAAACAGCTTCTAGACCAAGTCCTACCAGCACTCAATTCAGCAGAACACTTACTCCAAGTATTTACCCTCTTGTTACTCCACAGCATTTGATTTTCTGCACCAGCAGACCCAGGTTAATTCCAAACTGTGCACCGATCAATCAACAACCTGCTTACCAATAACAGGCCACCAACCAATCAATCAATAGCTTTCCTCTTGAACAACTCAAAAATTATGTTTTGGGCAGACATTTGAACACAGAATTCAAAAGGCACTAAACACAGAGTAGGAAGTGGCTGTGGATTTGAGGGCCACCAGACAGCCAGCTTCATGATTTATACAAACTGAAGTGAAAATGACAAGATAATTAATAAACCAACTGAAATCTAGAAGCCTCCAGGATATGGAGCTTAAGCCTGAAATAGATAATGGAAGCTGATAAAAATTCAGACTCACTTCTTCAGCCATTAATTAACAGCATTTCCATAATGGCACTGTTAATACAAGAGTAAGAAGAGAAACTGTAATTTGTAACATTTGCAAAGAGCTTTAATGCAAGGAAGAGACCCTCACAGGTCAGCAGCATGGAAAGGTTTCCTGGGTGAAGGCTGACGATAGAAAACCAGTCAAAAATGTAAACAAAACAGCCTTCAATACAATAAAAAATGATAAATAATGATAAAATGATAAAATGATTCAATAAAAGACTGAAACACTCCCGAGTAGTGATGTGCTTTTATATGTACATATTATATTGACCAGTTTTTATTCCAACTCTGTAAATAAAATGCCAGTGGATTTATTTAGTGAATGCAAATGCAGTTCCCAATCATGGATCCCGAAAGGTTAACAAGTACACTGAAAACATGAACTAATTGCCATGGCCGTGCCAAGGTTCATTCCCAGCAGTACCACAGCACCTTCAACGAAAAACCTGGATCCCACACAGTGGTTTCCACTTTTCCTCAAATCCCTGTGTAGAAAGCACTTCAGAGCTGCCATGCATTTATGCCAGGGGATGAAGCCTGAGCAAAGCCTTGTCCTTCTTTTAAAGGGGAATAAACAGCAGTACAGCAGGTAATTTAGTATAAGCCAACATTAAAAGGAAAAAAAAATAAACAACAGAAGAGGTAGGAGTAAGATTCTTGCCTCCTGACTTGCAATGCTGTGGTCCTATCAGTGTTTCTTCTCTTTCCACCACTGGTTAACAAAAACAACGGTATCGCTCATGAGAAGTCCTTGGCAAAAACTGGTAAAAATACAAGAATACCTCCAACACATTCTGTACAGAAGAGCATCAGTAGAGGTGCAAGGGGATGGAGGAGACTGCAAAAAGCTGAGATATGAGCAGGCATAAAAGAACCACAAGAATATGCAACCACCAGCCAGAGGAATTTATGCTGGTGGAAGAAATTAAGAATTTCTTCCTAATACCTAATCTAGATTTCCCCTCTTCCAATTTAAAACCATTCCCCTGTGTCCTATCGCTACTCTCACTGATAAACAGTCCTTCTCCATCTTGCTTGTAGCCCCTTTAGGCACTGGAAAGAGCTATAAGGTCTCCCTGGAGTCTTCTCCAGGCTGAACAACTCCAACTCTCTCCACTTGCCTTGATAGGAGAGGTGCTCCAGCTCTCTGATGATTTTCGTGGCCCTAGTAGTAGATCTGCAGCAGATGTCATGCTTTTATACTCTCTTTCATAGAAAAAAATAATTTAAAAGATTGCTTGAAATCAGTAGAAGATGTTTTAAAGTTTTAAAGATGACAGAATTTCTGAATCTCTATGCTACAGAGTATTACTGAGCACAAACTTGCCTCAGCATTCACACTTAACATAAAACCTACCACAGCCAGGATGAAACAGGGATTGATTGATACAAATCCCCACCACTGGGTGTAACTCAGACACTGGGATTTATAACTCTCTCACCGGTATCTTCACTAGCAGTAATCTGGAAGGTAATGCTAGGAAATTCCTAAATGTAGATGGACCCAAGACCATAGTGGTTATTGAAGATCCCATGGACTGTAACAGTAAACACTTGTTGCACTGCTAAGAAAGTCCTTGGGGGAAAAAAATGCAAGGTGCCTGCTTTAAAAGACGCATTCTGATCCGCCAAATGTATTAGTAGGAGCTCAGAATGAGCTAAGTAAAGTAGGCTTCTAATACTCCCTTGCAACTGAATTCTCTGCTATCCTAGCAGCAAGAAAACAGGAAAGAGTAGCAGCTCCTCCTTCCCATACTAAAAAATAACTAAGTAAGTAAATAATCATCTGCTGCTTCAAATCCTTCCCAGGAACTTTAACAGGACTAAAGGAAAAATTCTCTCTGCCTTCCAAAGAGACTTTATATGCTCAGATGCTTCTGCCCCTTGTCCCCTCCCCCAAAGCAAAAGAAAACAAAAGCAGGAATTGCACATTTTCATGTGTGGGTAAACAATGAAAACCCCCAAGCGTGGCAGCAGGAAGCAGGAGCAGATCGCAGCCAGGGGAGCCCTCTGACCTCTTTCTTACTGTCCCCAGGAGCCAGAAAAGCTTTGGCTCTGTCACTACAACGCCTCAGAAGACAAAATGAAGTGTCTCATTTAAGGACTCTTGACATATACACTGTCTAAACGCTTCTAAATTTATTGTTCATCAACCTACCTAGAATGATAGCAGTGCCAAAGAACATGTAAGCTCCCACTCTTCTCTCCAGGACAACTGATGCACACGTTTTGCTTACACACTTTTGGTCAAAAGAAAGAAAATTAGTCCAGGGTCTCAAAATGAGTTAAATTACAGTTCTGTGGGGAAGGAAAGTCAAGATTAATCTGTAGGATTAAGCTCTGAACTGACCTATATTGTACTGTACAAAGTTGGAACCCTGCAGCAAAATGAAACCGAGTTGAGTGCTTGTCAGTTCCCATTGCCAGGGGGGGGAGAAAAAAAGAGAGAAAAAAAGAGAG
>VZRU01008869.1:0-15245 GCA_013398155.1 Pedionomus torquatus
TTGGGGGTGTCCCTGCGACTGCGGGGAGGATCATCTATGACCAGCCTTTTACCCAGAGCGCCTCCTTGTCCTGTGCAAACAGCTCCCACATGCCACCACTGCCAGGTTCGGCCATAAAGTTCAATGTACGTTTAAAATACAAACTATTAATAATTTAAAATTACAATAACAGTAGCATAAACAACAAGCTGAAAAATTTGTTTTCTTCTGTATTTAAGATGGGGAATACAGTTTCACAAAGTGTGTGCATATCTTAATCGCTGCTTTTGTTAATGACAAGTGAGATAAATCTGGTAACAACAGAATAATGGGAAGGGTATAATGTGTGTACAAAAATATTAACAACATTTACACTAAATGGATTAGTGAAATTAGCACTGACAGCCAAATTCAGTCACGCTGTAAACTGAGGCAACTCCATTGACCTGCCCCAAGGATGAATTTGGCTCAGTACTAGTGTGAAAAACATGCATTTTATACAATACTAACAATTCTGTGCCCTCACCTGTGCCTTGGAATTTTTTCCTCCTAAATACGCAGTTTTGGGCTACCGCCAACTTCTGAATGCATTCATGCTCACCTGTGCCCTTTGGACATTCAGTGACAACTTTGCTGGACTTATTTTGAAGCAGGAATATGAAATAAAAGGGATGCAGATAAAATACTTCAAGCCACCTAATGTTAATGATAGCAACAGTGACCTCAATGCAGGGCATTTCATGGCAAATACTGGGATTTTTAATTATTTCTTTTTAAAGAGTGCCCACAGGTGCTAATTTATCTCACCCACTAGAAGCAAAAAATACAGCAGTTAGGACCTCACTGTTGTTAATCATTTCATTTCTGCCGTATGCAAAGAGCCATCGTACTGGTGCTTAAGTGCTGTAACAGCCTGCTCTTAATCAGCAAACCATGTACTGAATTGTAAGCACGCAGTTAAATCTTACATGGGAATGTAATGGAATTCAGGCTAGTTCATAAAATCAAGCTGCTTTGTCCCAAGATGGACATGGGCCTGTGCTAAAACATATTTCTGCGTTAGGAACACAGACACAGGATGTCTAAATACAGTACTGGACTGGTGCTCTACCTCAAAAACAGTTTGCTTCTGGGCCTCCAACTAAGTCACACACAGCCACAACTTAAAAAGCGTATACCCAAGTTTTGCCCAGATGGAAACATCCTGACCTTGATTTCCCAACAATCTGCAGTAAAAAACTCAGAAAAGGACAGATGGAGGCAGGCAGAGCAGACAGAGAGTAAACAAATGCAAATCCTTGGTCCTTAAGTCTCTTTGTTACCGACAACCACCCCAAAAAAATTATCCTACTCACTTACATCTCCTTCTCTTTGAAATAAGCGGTAAAGTAGGGCTGTAACCCCCAATGCAGTAAGGAAGGGGCCAGCCCAGGAAGGCACAGAAAGGTTCCTCAAGCCAGGCACTTTAACACCAAGTTAGGTGGGAGTGTTGACCTGCTTGAAAGTAGGAAAGGCTTTGCGGAGGGATTCAGACAGGCTGGATCAATAGGCTGAGGCCAGTGAGATGAGGTTCATTAAGGCTAAGTGCCAAGTCCTGCACTTGGGTCCCAACAACCCATGCAGTTCTACAGGCTTGGGGAAGAGTGGCTGGAGAGCTGCCTGGCAGAAAAGGACCTAAGGGTGTTGGTGGACAGCTGGCTTAACGTGAGCCAGCAGTGTGCCCAGGTGGCCAAGAAGGCCAACAGCATCCTGGCCTGTATCAGTAACAGCATGGTGAGTAGGACTCAGGAGGTGATAGTCTCCCTATACTCAGCACTGGTGAGCCTCCATCAAGTGCTGTGTATAATTTGGGCCCCTTATCATAAAAAAGACACTGAGGTGCTGGAGCAGGTCCACAGAAAGGCAACAAAGCTGGTAAGGGGTCTGGAGAGTAAGTCTTATGAGGAGAGGCTGAGAGTGCTCAGGCTGTTCAGCGTGGAGAAGNGAGTGCTCAGGCTGTTCAGCCTGGAGAAGGGGAGGTCAAGGGGAGACCTTATTGCTCTCTCTACAACTAACTGAAAGGAGGTGTAGAAAGGCTGGGTCAGTCTCTTCCTCCAGGTCACAGGCAATAGGACAAGAGGAAATGGCCTCAAGTTGTGCCAGGGGAGGTTCAGATTGGATATCAGGAAACATTTTTACACTGAAAGGGTTATTAAGCACTGCAATGGGCTGCCCAGGGAGGTGGTTGAAGCAATACCCACAGAGGTATTTAAAAGATGGGTTGACATAACGCTCAGTGACATGGTTTAGTGATGGGTTGTTGATTTTATCAGTTAGGTTGATGGTTGGACCAGATGATCTTAAAGGTCCCTTCCAACCTAGATAATTCTACGATTCTTTGATGATTCTAGGATGAGCCTATGATTCTCCTATGATCCGCTTCATCCCTTGTCTTGTAACAAACCTTCCCACCTTTGCAGCCTGCTTCATTGCCGACTGTTGTTGCTGAGTTCCCCTTTTCTGGCAAGCAGGGCTGATCAACCATCTCACAAAAGCCTAACAAGGTAACGTCTGTACAGTGCTTAAGAACATGCAAAGTGCAGTGTAAGTGCCAAACGTTCTAATTTTAGAGATTAATGAATTAATACTCCAAGGAATATATGCACTGAGGTAACTATTGCTTAAATACCACATTCCCTCACAATTAAAAAAAAAAAAAAAACACACCAAAACTCAGAACCTTTCTCTCTAGAAAAGATGAATCTTGAATATAAAGTGGTAATACCTTATTTATATTCTGTCAAGATTACCATAGCCATATAGTCCTCTTTCATTAAAAGCAAAACCGGGGAAGTCAACTGAAGTTCTCAGAGAAACTAAGAACTCTGAACAGATTATTTCCTCAAATACCACCCTTTGTGATATTTCCAGCACTGGTCTGCTTCCACCCATTACACCTAGAGAAGCTGGTGTGACATAATACACAACCCAGTTTCAGATCTGGCATTCTGAGGGCTGAACAGCCAGAAATATCCGCTAGCAGGGGTAAGAAGGACCATAATCTGCATGAGCTCTCTAAAAAGTTCAGATTTTGTCCCCTGCTGAAGTCCATGCTCTACCATTTAGGAGTCTGTGACAGTAAGGCTACTACTGATGTAGTATCCAATGCACAAGCTCCTATTCACAGCACTCCAGCTGACAAGTATAAACTGATTATTCTGGTGGTCAGAAAAGGATTACTGCAATAACAAACACTGCACATACTTTCCTATTTTGTTCCTTAGTCGGCTTTGGCCAATGACGAACCCAAGATACAACAGACAAATAATCTGGTCCATGAAACCAAACGCTGCATTCCTATGTACTGTGTGATAGATTTAAGACATGGCACAAAAGATTCAATAGCACCCTAACCAGTAAACAAATACTGCTGTAAAACGCTGATGTAAGTACCATAATTTAGCTGGTTTTCTAGCATTTGAAAAACAACAAAAACATCCCAACAAGGCATCCTGGTCCTGTGAAAGCAGTAGGTCCCGCTTAGTGGTTTCATTCTGTTTTCTTACTCCAGTGCTCCTGTCAAATACTCCCTTCATCGATGCTCTGCAACTGAAGTCTTTGGCTAGCATGGGGCCTGATACCACGCCGTGTGTTCATACTGCTTCCTGGAAGAGTCCGCACAGGGAACAGAGCTCCTGGTAAAGCATCTTCCCCAAACAAACTCATTTTCACATCAGCTTCAATAGCTTTTGCTAAACTGGATGCATAACTGTCCAAAGATTTATGGACTTCGGCTTTTACATGAAGAACAGAATTCTTTGCAGCTTCTGAGGAGAAAAAGAAAAAAAAAAAAGGCAACATATCAGAAAATATTTGATCAGCATGAGCATGCAAATGCTTGAAGACTAATACTAATCCTGCTGTAAAAATACAATTATGACTTCTGCAAAGTAACTACCTTACAGAGCACATTTATTGAGATACCCAAGGTTCCTAAACCCCTCTACGAACACAAAGGTTCAGCATGACCTCAATAGCTCAAGCAGAGAAAGATTACTTCCAATTCAAGTGAAAAAAATAAGATCTAATGATGCATAGTGCTTATATACATATTTAACTAAATTAAGTGTACGTTGAATGGTTTTCTGAATCTGAACTTATGCACACAGGATTTTATGGGCTTGAATTTTTACCCAAATGAAGTCAGCGGCCTGGTTTCTGCTTACTGCCAAGAGCCCAGGATTAGGGACAGTGGGAATTGTCTGGCATCAGGCAAGAATTCATGCAGAAGACAGGCACAGAACCCTCAATTTGTACTTCCTCTGCTGTAAGCACAACTTACAGCCTTACAGATTCTCAATGCATTTGCACTAAGATCTTGCACTTTATTGACATGAACAATGCAGTTTAAGAGCTATTTTATAATATGTTGTAGGCCCAGCAAACACCACACTAGGTAGTTATGGATTAACAAGTCCCCAAATTCCAAGGTCTTCTTCCAAATAGTGACTAAAATCAGTAGTCAAGGCCAGGCTGGATGGGACTTTAAGCAACGTGGTCTAGTGGGAGGTGATCCTTGCCCAGGGCAAGGGAGTTGGAACTCGATGATCTTTAAGGTCCCTTCCGACCCGAACCATTCTACAAGAGTCTGATATCCTTAGGCTTAAACTGGTTCCAGAAATACTGTTGGACCCACTTCCACTTCCAGTGGGGAAGTTGTAGAGTTCTCCATATCAGGAGAGACTGAAGACTGCAGTTGCAAACAGTGGTATACATCTTCCTAACATTTTATTACTTTGGATACCTCTGCTCTTCAGTGTTGATGTAGTTGCTTTTGTAGCACCTACATGACTCTCTACCCACCAACGTGTTGGGCAACACAGGTGTTCATCTTAAAAGGTAACCCTTCAGTGAGGCTGCTGAAATAATTTACAGTCTCAGAGATCCAGAAAGTCCCGAGACATATCAGGGAGAACTGATAAACCTGTGGGAATCTATTGCATGAAGACCTCCTTCTTTCACTGAACTGCGCAAATACACATACACACACACAAAAAAAAGATGCCTGCCCCAACATAATGACTCAGAAAGATAACAGGAAACATATGATAGCATATTCACCCAAGGAAATAATCAGCTTACACTGGGAAGAGAGCAAGAGTGAATTTTCCCAAGATACCTGAAGAGAATATTCCACAGAAAGAATCCTCTCATTACTTCAGAATCATAAAAATCAATCTGGTTTTATTATTATTTGATTCTTAGGGCATTCTACTAATTTTTGTACTGTCCATAACCATTTATTGTTTAGTAAATTCAGTTATTATCAAGTCTTCTAGTCCATTGTCCTGGTTTGAGGTAAAATGAACCAATTTTCTGTTTTACAATTTTACTTTTTAGCTGGGCCTCTTCTAACTAACTAAACTCTGAAATTAACAGCACATTGTTCAGAAAACTGTTCACTCTCACAGTGATAAGACCTGATTGTACCAAGAAATGGTATGCAGAGAGCCCCTTGCTTATACTTATTGCTATAACAACCAAGGTCAGGTAATTTTGTCATTTGCCATGTTGGAGGGTCAGAAACAGAAAAGCATAGAGGGGTCCCACCTGCAAGGTGGAACGGACAGGACAGGAGACCCAAAACTGACCAACTGGAGTATTCCATCCCATCCGCATCATGCCCCATATAAAAGCTGAGGGATCAAAGGGTCAACTCTCCTTCTTCGATGGCCGACATCCAAGACTTTGACGACCCTGGACCCTGTCTGTTCACCTGTCTTTGATCCTGATCCAAGCATTCCTGACTCCAGATCTGNCACAGGGTAACCTCCTCTTGACATCAGCCTTCTCTTTAATTTCTTCCTCTCCTCTCTTTTTCTTAAAGGGGGGAGGGAGGGACATTATCTGTCTTTTTATGATTAGGTCAGAACCACGACATCTATATTATTGTAATTATAGGCTTAAATTAAACTCACTTCACCATATTTTACAGATGATCACAGCAACACTTTGCTAGCAAAGAATGAACAAGCAAGTTGACTGAAAAAAAAGTGCATGTGGTTCATCTGTATTCACCCATATCTGCTCAGAAACATACTCAGTAAATTAAATTAAAGTGGAAAAAAAAGTGTGAAAGAATGTAATTGTATTTAAACCATTAAAGTCTGTAAATGGAAGAATTTCAAGTCTGTGAATAACAAAGTTGAGAGGCGCCGGCAAATAAGAAACACCAGGATAGTGGAATCAAAGTATAAGAGCAGGAAAACTTATTCCTTGAGAAACAGAAAACAAAGTGCAACAGCCTGCAGGTTATTTGAGCTACAGAGAAGAGACTGCTGGGCAACATAAATTACGTGTAGGGAATCCCAGCTTCTGACTCTTATCCTTGTCTGTTGCTACTTGAGAACTGGAAGAAAACTGATCTTACTTTCTGTCGTACCTGCATGAATGCTCAAGTATGTCAATGTGAATAGTGGTCAGGTATGTTTTAAAGCAATTCCAAACATCCTGGGAGGCTTGCTGAGCAGGTAATACAGTTGTCCCTGAGCATTTCCATACTTACCCCTAAACCCACCTTTACTTTGCTCTACTTCATCCTCAAACGTTACTGAACTCCTCCTTCGAGGAGGACAGATACAGTGTGGGGCATGAGCACCATCTGAGCTATAATCTTCAAGAAGCATCACATCAGTTCCTGAAACAAAGCAAGACTTCTCAAGCAAAACAGACTAGCCCTGGGATACAATATTTAAGCAGTGGCAAATTTTTTTCCCCCTCTATAGCAGTTCCTTCAAAAGATGTCCAAACCCAGCTTTGGCGAGTAAACTTCAGTTTGAATTAAACACTGCACAGAAAAATGTATGAGGTCAGAGTTTTCATAGAAAGGATTTGGAAATCTTTTCTCATTAGCCATCTAAAATCTCAAGCAGCTCCAAACTGCTCAGCTGCAGGGTTTATAATGTCAATAGGACAGCAGACAGAGATGAAACCTTACCTCCAGTAAATAAAGGTGAAGTTGAGGGCAACTTCCCCCACCTCCTGTTGAAGACGAGAGGCGAATAATGGCTACCTGAGAGGCAGACAACCATAGCTACCAAACCTCATGCTTGTAGTCAGACCTTGAGGGAAATCTGAACTTGGGAATTTTTCTGTTCAGTTTGGTTTGTCTCTAATAACCTATTTTGACTTTCTTGAAGTGTACTTTAACAGGGAAAAAATCCCTTGCTGATTAGGAATGATTTTCATCTGACGAGTCGTATTTTTCAGTTTAGGAGATTTTTTTTTTATTTCACCTCCCTCCATTTGCTTTGCACCTTTCCAATATAAAATCGAGTTCACAAGCACAAGGAAATTAATTTAGGCATCTCTGCAATAATTTCACACATAGAGCAAGACTGCACCCTAGTCTTCTCTTGTAATGCTAGTCTCTGTGTAAGGGAGAAGCAGAGCAAACATTTCAGGGAGACTCTAGGACAGTGCTGAGTGAGCAGTTCTCAGGGAAGCTGCTGTTGTGTGTGCAGTTGCATACACTCAATACATGACACTTTACTTTCAGTCCATTTACTCCTGTGGTGTGACAACAGCCCTAAGATAAAGAGCATTAGCAGATTTCGTAACTCCTCCAGATGCTGGCCTCAAATCCCTCTTCACCCACTTGACTGTTTTGATCTCCAAATTTATTCTTTATGCAATAAGATTCCATTTTATGGAAAGTAAGGCAAAGGCATGGCTAGGGGGTGTACCTCTGGGAAGTATACCACTCCCTAAGTCTACTCTTTGCTGACAATCCATTGTGATATAGCACAGTGATACACTTTTCAAGGTGAAACCTGTGTGTTCTGTCATTGACCTAGTTCTGGCAGGGATAGCGTTAACTCCTCCCCAGGATCTAGCAGGGGCACAGGTATTCCATCCTCTGTGAGCCATGCCCAGGGGATAGCAGGGAGTTGCTCCCAGAGGAGGGCGGCAGGAAGTCACCACTTGGGGAGTGGGCTGGGGCATCCCAAGTCTGGGTTCCTCATCATGTTTGTATAGTCCTCTGTCCATGTTACTGTTATTGTTTTCCTGTTCCAGGTGCTGTTCTGTTAAACTGCCTTTGTCCCGATGCACAAGTTTCGCCTTTTTCTTCCAATTCTCCCCTCATAGCCATGGTGGTGGGGCCCAAGAGAGCAGCTGCCATGTGGCTCTTGGTTGCCATCTAAGGCTAAACCAGGACAGTCATACATCTCCCTCCAGCACACAAGAAAGAATGAGCTGCTGCCCCTAATACACAGTCCCAAATAAGCTAACAATTTTCTGTGCTGTTCTGTTGATCAGCTGCATATGAGGCCAAAAACAGTAGACTCTTAACGATCTCCAAGGCTACAGAACCCACCTCACAAACACGGTGTGCTCCTGAGACACATTAGTTGTTTAGCTTAAGTAAGTTTCAATTAGAATAAATTACTTAGTTATAATACTGTGCTACAACCATCAGCAGAGACTGCACATCAACAAGGTAAGAGCAGTTAACAGCGTGCCTGCCCAGGAACAGAAACAAAATCCAGTATGGCGTTAGAAGATGCCAGACCAAAAACCATCATTGGACTAAAAGGCGCGTGAACATCACAGGAGGGGCAGGCATGTAGATCACAAGGGTAAAATTGACCAGGGATTTCTTTGTTTGAGGTCCCTCCCTTTCTGGAAGCACTCATCCCAGGCTGACCTTGCTGCTGTATCTTTCAATTAAACTACTTCTTATAAAGTTTCATGCCTGAGACTCTACTGCAGGAAACCTAAGGTCGAGCCTGAAGAAGCAGGGAGTATGCCCAAGAGTGTGTGTGTGAGGACCTGAAAGGGGCACTGGCCCACTGGGTTTGCCCGCTGCAAAGGGACCCTGGTCCTAGCAGTTAAAAATTTGGGTGCCCAGTGACATGACAAGAGGAAACAGGCACAAACTTGAGCGCACAAAGTTCCATGTAAACATGAGGAGAAACTTTTTCTCTTTGAGGGGGGCAGAGCACTGGAATAGCCTGCCCAGAGAGGTGATGAAGTGCCCATCTCTGGAGACATTCAAAAACCGCCTGTACGTGTTCCTGTGCAACCTGCTCTAGGTGGATCTGCTCTAGCAGAGGAGTTGGACTAGACAATCTCTGGAGGTCCCTTCCAACCCCATATCATTCTGTGGTTTACGTGCAAGTCCTTGAATGGTGTACCAATGCTCAGGCAGCAGCTTCTCCTTTAACAATGCAATGAAATATGGCACTAGGAAGACAGAAATACATTCTTCCATGGAGCAGTTTTAGTGTTTTTTCAAATGCACTAGTTCAGTGCATCTTTTTTTCAAATAAGGATAATGAAAAGACTAGCTTGTTATTCTTATAAGGTACATCTTTGTGCTTGGAATAATTGCTATTAAGGCAGCATTTCTAGCAATTAGGACTCTGCTGTCCCACTTCAGTGTTTCGTATACAGCTGACACCACTTGGATTTTTTTTTCTTTCCTACTACTTCATCTGTTTTTCACAAAGTGAAAAGCCCAGCTTCTGTTTACCAGGGCAGATAAAAATGCAACTGCATCAGAAGCCACAGGATCACGTACTGCAGCAGGCAGCACTGAAGAGAGACTAACACTTTAGTTCCTTGTCTTTAGTTCCTTGCAGTATAGGCATCCAGTGAAACAGTGTTTCAGAAGGGTGACCACTGTTTAACCATTTCCAGGCTATGGACTGTACCCCCTCCATAATCAACAGTAGCACTTCTAACAGCATTAGGTGTGTCTTCGGCTTGTTCATTCGTTTAAACTGCTCAGTACCATTCCTCAAACGATGACAACATAACTGCCTCTTAACTGAGGCAGATTTACCAAAATTTACCAAGATGCTCTCCTCATCCCACAAAGCTGAAGAATATCCACAACAGGCATAAAACTACCAGCATAAAACAACTACTAAAATTAATCCCAGGTCCATAGACTCCCCTTAATAAAAGTAAGAAACAAGCCTTGAACAGCAAGCATATGTCAGAAGATCACCCTCTGGTGTCTCTAGAGCAGAAATACTCTTTGAAATAACTGGATTGAAGTTAAGGAATGGTAGTAAAATTAACTGGCAGATGCATCTAGCTACAGTTCTGGATAGAAAATTAATAACAGAATTCTTTTTCAAACCATCTTCAGTTGAGAGATCTTAAGTAGTGACACAATCATAAGCTGAAACCATCCTAAGTGTTTATGTTTACACTGCAAAATATAAGACAAGGCAAAAAACAAGACAAGGTCTCTCAAACTAGGAAGCAGAGAAGCACATTCTCAACAGCTCTTTGTTTCTCTGTTTCTTGTGGATAAAGGGAAAGTCCCTGAAGAACAATAGAAACTAGAGGAGAAGGACACAAAAGCAGTGAGTCTGGTTCCTAGAACACATCATCAAGGGAGGGTCACCATTCCTTAGAGTAAACAGTATTTTGCAAGTAAATATATTGAGAGCAAGGAAGGAAAAAAGCAACTGCAGCAGTTTTGTTGTAACAGCTGGAACAGATGCTTTGTGTCATCCATCCACCAGAAGACATCTGCGTATAAATACAGACTATCCCAGAGAGTTCTGCCAAGTTACAAGTGCAATCTTCTGCTCAAGAAAAGAGAGCAAGAGACTTTTAGTTACCTGAATCCTGTGAGCAGCTGAAACCTGTGTCTCCTGTGCTGCTGCTGTTTCCTAATGGTCGCCCACCTGCCATGAGGGCAGTAAGATGAGGAGATAGTCCCAAATCTGTAAGACAGTTTAATTCTCATCACACAATGAATGCTTAAGGCGTCTACAATAGTAAAAAACTCTTCCCACTCTACAGCATTGTTTACTATTCTATGTATAAAACTCAACCTGCTGATCCAGAGTGCACAGCATGTGGATTTTCAATCTCAGAGATCCAATCAACAGCTTTCAGGTATCACTGGAGCCTTTCCATATGGCAAGTCTCCTTTTACCTCCTGTATCACCTCCCTCCCACTCCTTTTGCAATTGCATGCATTTTATCAGCCAGCCAGGCTGAACACGGAGCATACGCACTCAGACAGATAGGGATATTTGCCAGACACCTTTAAACTGGGGAATAACCTGGTAGCCACCAGTAGCTGTGACAGGCAACTCACGAGCAAGGTTGGGGCACCAAGAGGGCCTGGCTTGCTACAAATCCCCAAAACAGGAAGGGAGGATATCCTAGGATTTCTACAAAGGTGCTCTCTTTGGATCCTGCTTAAATATTTTGGGGTTTTCTGCTTGGTTGTTTTTTCCCTCACTGTCAGTCACCTAACAAATCTGAAGCTGTTAAGTTTCTTATCACTTGGAAGCAGAAAGAAATTTCCTGTCTTTTCCCTTCCAGTTCCCAGTGTATTCACCCATAGCACTGGCCAAAGGAAGAAGCAGTAGAGAGCTCTTGCATCTTGTGATGTGGCTGCAGCCACAGAACTCTTTCATTTAGGTGGAGTTTCTCCCAGGGTTGCAGAAAAGACAACCAATGCCTTGCTGCTCTCCCCACTTTCTTCTGCATTTGAGATCTTCCTTCACAACTAAATAACTTCAGTTGCCACCTCTGCATGAAATGTCCCAAGGAACCCCATGAAGATGTCCTAGTTTTGGAAGCTTCTCAACAGGACCAGAAAAGTGATTTAAAAAAAAAATAAAATCAGAATTGTGTTGCATTACTACTTAAAAAAAATAAAAAATAAAAAAGCACACAACAAAAAACCAACCTAATGCAAATCAAAACCCACCAAGTCTGAGCAACTGAAGGTCTCAGTCTTCAACTTGGAGAGACATGAAATAGTTTTACTCTTTTACGTAGTTTTATTTTGGTTATGACCTTTGCTTTACAAACATTAAGGCTAAAAACTGAATTTACAGAAATAGTATGACCAGTGTAACTCCAGTGAATCTCAGTCATAGTATAAAACTGGGAATCAAACTACTGTTAGCACTCCAATCTCAATACCACAAAATGGTAGGCACTTGAAAAGGAAAAGCTTGAGAGATGAAAATACATTATTTTTATCAACCTCATAACTATATATTCTCTGGCATAGAAAATTTTACTAGAGTAGAAGAGGTTAACTACCACCAAAAAAACCCCATTCTCCTTTCAAATGTCTATGAAAACATGAACAAAAGACTGCTGAAATCTCCAGAAACATTCCACTTTGTTTACAGTGCCCTGAGACGTGAAATATAGACAGAAATTAAGCATTACTTACTGGTATCGAGGAAGAGTGACTTTTTCAGCCATGTGTCTTACCTGTGATCCTATTGGAAATGCTGAATAACCTTGACGTCCTATGCCGCTGAACAAACGACTCGCGATAATACCGATCCCCAAAGCACATTCCTAGTAGCTCCTTGCGCACTGTCTTGTTCCACAGTCCATAAATAAGTGGATGGCAAATGGCACTAGAAAAGGACAACCACGTAGCTAATGTCTCCAGGGCAGGGGAAATACTATTTTTTCCCCAAAGTGCCTCCGATGTAATTACTACCATGTAAGGCCCCCATGTAATCACAAAAGCACCGATGACAACCAATATGGTTATGAAAGCTTTGCACTGGTTGGCTGAGTAGACAACCCCTTGGAAAGCATTCCTCCGGCTGCCAGAAGAGGATGTGGAGGTGCTAGAGTTCTTCCTCCCGTTCCTCTGGGAGTCCTCCTCCACAATGACGACACTACCACAGTGGATTTTGCGGGCCTTGATCCTTGCCACGCGGAATATAAATCCGTAGCAGATCATCATGACCACGAAAGGCAGCAACGCGCACCAGATCTGCCAAAAGGCAGTGTAGCCAGCCTCTTTGTGCCAGGCCACCACACACATCCACTTGAATTGGTCAAACTCCAAAGACGACCAGCCGAAGAGAGGAGGGAGGCAGCCAATAAGGGAATGTAGCCACACATACACAAGAGCAACCACTGCTCTGTTGCCTGTTATCTTCATTGGGTAAACCATAGGGTACAGGACAGCATAGTACCTGGTAGACAAGAAAAGACATACAATAAAAAAAAGAACGTATTTCAATGATGTTGATAGATAGTCTTCTTTGCAGAACAAGCTTTTTTCTCTAAACCCTGAAGCAGGTTCAGGCACCCGGTTTATAAAAACAACTACATGTGAAAATAAGAACCTCTGGAGGCAAGATTGTAAAACTCTACTGAAGACACACTATTAAATATATCCCTATGTGTCAGCGTGTTCAGCGTATAATCTGGAAATTTAAGTCATTCTCAAGTACTATGTTACTATACCACCGATAGCCTAAAAAAACCTCTAGATGCATGACCCCGTTTTGCATTATTGATGCCATCACCTTCTGTTCTGTATCAAAATTTCCCAAGGAGCTGAAGAACACATGACGTTACAATGGTACACACCATTATCCCCTGCAGTGCTTCTCAGCTCTATGCCAGTCACTCTACGAAACCAGGCAATTCGTTATCGTTCATTAGAAAAGAGCTGCTTACCGGTCTATAGCTATGAGTCCGAGAGTAAGCATGCTGGCTGAGCTGATCAACATGTAGAGCAGGGCTGAGAAATTGCACCAAACGACTCCAAAGATCCATTCTCGCCTAATGGAGCTGGTGACAACAAAGGGCAGCACCAGCACAGAAAGCAGAAAGTTGGAGAGGGTCAAGCTGAACACAAACTTGTTGCTCAACGTGAGAAGGTAAGACTTCCGATAGAGGGTGACGACAATCACCAGGTTGCCCAAACAGATGAAAATAGCAATGACGGTTATAGCAATGGACTCAGTGACTCTGATCACCCCGTCTTCCTGCGTGGTGAGGTTCCTCAGGCCTTTTGTATTGCTGAAGGAGGAATTGCTGTTCATGGTCAGAGTGTGCAGAGCTGGAGCAGCCAAGACATGCTGAGCAGCTAGGAGCAGAACAACGCTCAAAAACATTAAGGCAAAATTTCTTCAAAGTCTTTCTGAAGGCAGGAGGCCTTTTTGCCTGCATTAATTAGAATTTACCTGTAGGATGCATGAAACCATTTTAGATGAGAAAGCAAAGGGACAGGAAGCTGCCTTTGGACACACCTAAGACGTCAATGACAGTGCCAAGCCTAGAACCAGCAAGAAACTGAAAGACAAAAAGAGGTGAAAGGGGGTAAACAAGAAAGAAAATTAGCACATTTTACTTTAAAATTTTTTAAGGATCTTACTTATTTCTAAGCCATACTTACCAGCTCCACATCTTACTCAGTCCCTTCATCTAGGCTGTGAAGAAACAAGGATATCACTATCAGTCTCTGTTTCTTCGCTTTAAAAAAAAAAATCCTGCCTGTTTATCTTGGTGTTACCTTGTATTCTGCCTATGCAAGATTTGCTGATGGTCTGTGGATGCCTGGCTAGTCATACCCTGCTGACTTTTTCTTCACAGTTGCTAAGTAACATTCAAAGACACATCATTGCATGTACTCTCCTAACATCGCTTCTCCGTGTTCATAATACCCTCAGCAACAGCGGGGATTCTCTTTCAACTGGACCAGGTTGCCCAGGGAGGTGGTTGAGGCCCTTCCCCGGAGAGATTCAAGGTGAGGCTTGACGAGGCCCCGGGCAACCTGGTCTAGTTGGGGGTGATTCTGCGACTGCAGGGAGGTCGGACTAGATGGCCTTTGGAGGTCCCTTCTGGCCTGGATGATTCTATGATTCGATGACTGGGGGAACTGGCTTTCTGTACACGAGGTTCAAAAGACACTTCCTTGCATTAAGCCACGGTCAACCCTATAGAAGCATTTGAGAACCTTTAACCCCTGACTTCTCAAAGTTAGCATCCCTCTCGCTGACTTGGCACCTCGTTTTCTGAAACTTGTGTATTTCTCCCAATTACTTTGTGGCTTTCTGCCCGCAGCCTACAGCAGGCACTCCCTCCGCTACATTCAATCTTTCACCCACCTGCAGGCCACTGAACAAAAAACCACAAACCAACGCAACAACCCCACCACCACCACCACCAAATGCAAATAGGCAAATTGGAAAACTAAAGAGAGTCCGTCAATTAATATAAAGTTGATACTAGCAGTTCTTGGCGATGAGAGACTCGGAGAGAGTTATCTCGGCTACCTCTGTGGCTGTGCGCACCCATCGCTCCCAGACAGCCAGGAGTACTCACAGAATTGCATCCCTCTGCGTCGTGGCCTTGGGCGGCAGCGATGTCAAGCTGGCGAGCCGCCTTTTTTCCATTTTTATCTGTGCTTTCCTAAAAGCATAATTAAAGACATTACTGGGCCGTGCTTTGTCAAACGGAGCTCTGCTCTCCTCCGGCAAAGC
>VZRU01008869.1:34766-61461 GCA_013398155.1 Pedionomus torquatus
TTTGTTTTTTTTAAACTCAAGCAGAAAAATACTCATTATAATCTCTAGCACACAATGGTACATCAAAAGATGAACCAACACTGTTAGATGTTGATGAGAGATCAAGTATCAGCACCTGTCGTAGCTAAATGAGATGGTGTGTTTTAAATTGAAAACGAAAACTTGAACTGCAAGGAGGCTTCTGTTAGAACTGAGGGTTAAAACAAAAAAGAATCCAAAATGGTCTACACCCCCTCCCCCCCACGATTTTAACTGTAGTAAAGACACAGTGTAACTCTTAAAAAAGATAAAATACTGGTGTGAATGGCTGTGCTAGACTTTCTATTGAACAGGACAGCTGCTAAGCAATAGCTGAAAGTTTTTGAAAGTGCGTTGTAGTTGTAATTGATAAGAAATAACATAACTTCAACCCCATGGTAAAGCAGAAAGACGAGTTGTAACTGAAGTCTTACTTATGCAAAATGATGAAGTGGGGTCCATACCGATGACGAGAAGTATGTGGGATGAAGTAGGGACCTGCTGATGTTGTGGAAGAGTTATAGTAACCTCTTCCTCTTGTTCCTTTGCAGCCATAAAATTATTTTCTGGAGATATTAGGCTGATATTTTTTCATTGCTTTAATGTACTTCAGAAATGTAATAGTGAGAGCATTTTAAATAAGGGGAACTCTTATGCAGGGATGGATAAAACTATGAAATTATGTAACCTGATTCTGTCTCTGTGAAGTAACCTATTATGGTGTTACAGTATCTGTAAAAACTAGAGGTGTTTCTGCATTTGGAAATTAGAGGCAGACCAATATGATTTCCAGTAGGGATTCAGACGCAGACCAACGTGATCATGCTGGAGCCAATTTATTATAGGATTTTAGCATTTATATAGGAAATCTATTAAAACTCTCTCTCTGTTACAGACTATTATTGGTTCACATAAATTGTGTGGTTAATCATAATTGGTTAAAACACAGCTGCAACACATGCTTTATACTGTTTACAAAGTTACCTTAAAATGATAAACTCAGCAGTTCGGTTCAAAGGTACAACAGCAGTTCTATTCATCACACAGGACTTCTTTTACAATGTTGAATCTCAGGGCACAGTGCTATCTTCCTTTCTGTCTTCTTGGTCACATCTCTCGTCTTCTTCAAATTGTGCTTGCAACATCAACATGTCCTTTGTTTTCTAAAAAGTTTCTCGTGTGTTTCTATGTTTAATAAAAACTGCTTTTTTTTTTTTCTAGTTGTGTCTGATACTAACGCTGTGTTCTGCTTTCTGGGTGAGTACTTGAGTCATATATATATATATAAATGTGTATATNGAAGGAAGGATAATTTTTTACCTCATTGTTCCCCTAGATGCAAGACAATTCATCAGTGAGGAGTTGACTTGTTCTGCTCCTTGGTCTCTCCCACTACTTCAGAGGCTTTGGAGGTGGAGCTCAGGGCTGTGTTGCTGGGGGAAGTTCCNCCTATAAAAATATTAAAGTGTGCTGACCATGTGCTGAACATAGGGCTTGCCTTTGGAATGCCTAATGTTGGTCCAAAAGGCTACTAGGTGAGCGCATTATTTTGTGTACCTTTTTCTCCTAATCCATGAGCACTNTAATTTCTGTGAGCTTGAAGTAAAACTACTGGTTTGGGTTTTTTTTTTCAGTGTTAAATAATTTTGTTGCTTACTGTCTGGTGTTTCTCATTTACACTCTCCTGAATTTGTCTTGTTAAAAGACCTAGATATGCCAATCTAATTAAATGTCAGTTTTTTAAGTTAACATGCTCTGTGTAATGTCACAGAAGCAGTCTAGAAACTGATACGAACATGTAGCCAGCCCTGAAGACTAATGTTACCTGCCTCTAGGTGTCGGAGCATGAGGAACTGTCTTTAAAATGCCTCTGTAATATGCTCCCAGATTTTGCCGTAGTGTTTCACAACCTGGCTGGGCTATGATGACTTACAAGGGTAGTCATTCCTGCTGCTCACAAACTCCAAGCTTCTGTTTGGTTGCATATCTTGTTGTTACCCCTTTAGAATATCAGAAGTTGTTCTTGTTTGTGACTCTAATAAAATCTGATGTGAAGACTAACTTTAAAAATCTCTCTCCTTAGGTACAGCATTTCCTTCATACCATTTGCAAGGTAAGCTTCCCTACCCCCTTTCTGTCGTCTTGAAGTTTAATGATACAGAAGATTAGTTTACAAAAACATTGAAAGTATGGCTTCAAAAGTTTTTCCATGATTGTGTTGTAGGGGAAGGAAATACATGTAGTCAAAAATGAAAATTAAACTAAGCATCTTCTCTGGTGGGAGAACACAAATATAACAAGGCTTCCTATAAAAAGGAAATATAAAAAATATAAAATATTTATTTATAAAAAATATAAAATATTAAAATATAAGAGGGCTTCCTATAAAAATATTAAAGTGTGCTGACCATGTGCTGAACATAGGGCTTGCCTTTGGAATGCCTAATGTNCATAAGGATGTCACTGACTCTGCTGTAGGTGTGCTGCCAAGCAGCTGGAAGCAGAGGACCTCCTAATCCATGAGCACTATTCTGTGTGTGAGCACACAGTTCTTTGTCTGGCTCCATCAGCCTCACCATTCTTCAGCACACCGCTGCAATACAGGTTTACAGGTCTCATTTCTGTTGCAGTCGGGCAGGTGGAAGGTGAGCAGACTAGACTCACTTGTCTCTACTGCATTCATCTAGTCATCCAAATTATATAAGTGCAATTAATACGTTGTCAGCTGATCTTTAAAGTCCTCCGTGTCAGTGGGATGGCAGCGTGGTATGAGTTTCATTAAGCGGCGGGATTGAGGTGACTGTTGTTGATTTATTATGTTTTTTTCCCTTTTTTCCTGCCTGTAGGGATGCTGTGAAGAAGTGTATTTCAGTCTGCCTGTCCTAACAGAAATACTAGATGCTTCACAAAGTTCTAAGAAGCATAGTAGAACTATGTTAAGATCACTGTGTATGTATTTTCCTACTTCTGTCTTAAACATGTGCCTTTCAGGTTGTTAGAAGCTCCTTGTGTTAAATCTTAACATTTGCAATTGCTCGGTTTTGTAAGTAACAGTGTCTATAGGACAGGGTGTTTGTGATCAAATGAAGTTAAGCCTGGCAGAAGAATTGCGCAGAGTTCCAGAACTTATTATGATAATTCTTATGTAAAATCATGTATTTGTTTGGTTTTGCAAAAGTAACAAAGTAATACGTATGAAGTCTAAAATGAAGACCTCAACTTTACTGACTATGCCAGTCCAGAGGATTTAGTTTGTGAGAAAGTGAAATCAGTTGGCAACTGATTTCTTATTGTGAACTCGTTTGGGGTTTTTTTGTTTGTTTGGGTTTTTTTTATTATTTTTATTTTAAACAGCCTTATGTCACTTAGTCTTTGCACTATTTGCCTCAGATAATGGAATATTGGTATTCTTTCTTTTCCTGCCTTCCTTTAGGTTTATGAGAACTTCTAAAAGATTTGACTGAAAATGTATTTTATTTCAGTTTTAATCAAAAAGACTGATTTGGAGTCAGTATGAAATGTTTGCATCTTTAATGAACTATCTAATTTTCAGTTTAGGCCAATGTGATTTCCTTAAAATGCATGAAATGAACATCTTAATCTGTAAAAACTTGTTCCTGTAGGAAAAGCACTTGCAAAATATGGTTAGTAGAATTTTTCAGCTGCCAGGAACCTGAGTTCTTTGCCTTGTCTACAGCTAATGGCAATACATAAAAGGCAGGAAACAGAAATTTCTCACATGAAGGAATGTGCTTCTGTTCTCCCCCACCTGTAGCACAGGAGCAGTGTGAAGCTGAGGGCGTGATAGATAAGCAAAGAGAGAGTTTATGTCCTTTCTCAAAGGACAAACTCTGTTGATAAGGTGAGAGTGGGCCATTGTTTAAGCAGTCTGGGCTGGGGAGAAGACGTTTTCTTCTGGACTCATAAGTGAGCAAAATGGAGTAAAACTCCGACTTTTGGGATTTTTGTAAGTGGGATCATTTTTATTTTTTTCCTGTATACACTAGTAAACTCCTAATTTGAGGAGAAAGTACATTTTTTTTGTATTGCCTGTCTTAGCAGAGAAAACATACAGCAATCTAGCTGTCAGCTCCAAACAAATGCTGAACAGTTGCTATCCAAATTCCAAGGCCACTCTACATTCTCTTTTATCTTCTGAGCTATGTATAATCATTTACTCCCAAATCATTGCAGTGGTCAGTTATTAAATATCTCAGCAGTTTCCTTCTACTGCTGTGTGAGGTACTGTTTAACTGCTGTCACCTTTCCTCTTAGCAAGCTGTCTTGCTGGAGTCAGTGTCTATGAAGATGATTATCCAGTGGACTTAGGATGAACTGAGACCTCTCTTGAGAGCTCCAAATACCAAGAGTTTAATCATGTAAGAGATTTCTGTTTTCATGGCAAGTGCACCCCTGATTTGTACCACAAATATTTTTATGCAGGAAAGACCTAGATCTACTTGGTGACAGAGCAAACCCACAGTGAAGCCAAATAATTCTATGCTTTCCAGAAAGTTACTAGAAACCGAATCATTCAAAATCTTGACCTTAAGTGTCCTTCTGATAATTTATAAAGCATAATACAATCTTGCTGTTAGAATCCTCTAAAAAAGGAAATTTTAGCAGACTTTCTGTGGATTCCAGCTGGTTAGAGTTACCATTACAAAAGCATTTGGATATTCCATTGCTGTTCCAATGCTGCCTTGAAAACATGGCGCTGATGTTGGGATGAATCAATTATACACAATGATGTCAAAGTGCTATGTCCTGGTGCTATTTTTCCCCCAAGAATTTGGAAGTTAGTGGTTAAATAACTAGATTGACTTGCTTTTCTTGGAAGGGAGAGAAAGTTCCAAGCGAGACTGGGAATTAAAGAATTACGGGTATTTCTTTTCTCTGACTTACCTAGGACAAGTATCTAAACTAATGTGTGTCTCTTTTATCAGGGAGTATGTTCAAAACCTAATTAACATCTGTCAAAGGACCTGTGTTAGTCTTTTATTAGGACTTTGATAATGTTTACAGAATTTCTTTGTATAAGGGAGATTGAAGTGCAACCTTAATGCCTTTTACATTCCAATATTTCTTTATAGTTAACATCTCGGGATGTTGCTGGAGAACTCTACAAGTTTATTTTAATTATTTCTAATTATTTTTTAATTATTTTATTTTTAATTATTTCTATTTCCCCACTCTGTGAAAGTTATGTTAAGTTGGATCATCATTCCAGGCTCATCAGTGGTCAACATAAGGGAACTTGACTTCTGGGGTTCTTCTTTGTGAGTACTTCAGATTAGAAGGAGTAAAAGTCTTTTGCTTATTCCTTGACTAGCTTGTGCAGGTGGTACCCTGGCTTCATAGCAATTTGTCTAGAAAAGCAGTAGAAGAAGATATGCTGAGTATTATGAGTATTAGTTTTTCAACTTGTGCACCAGTGAATTGGAACCTTTTAGCTGACTGTTGTGAACACAACCGCTTAGAAGTAGAAAATTTAGAAAACTAGAAATAGATAGCAGGTGAACTTAAATGCAGTTGTTTGTTGTTTTGTTTTTTTTTCTTCTCCCCTCCTATCCTTTTTAAAGCTGTAACTCCAGGTCCACAGCCTTTTATTCAAGAAGAGAGAAGAACAAATCTTTGCTTAACTGCATAGCACATGAGGCTAAGCGGTTGTGCCCTTAAAGGAAGGGAACCCGAGGAGAGATGGCAGAGACATCTTGATCACTAGAGTGCTGCTAGGGTTTATGTTGCCCTTAATTGCATTGTGTTCCTGTGAAGGTCAGACAGTAGGACTCGCCATAGTCTTGCCAATATGTGAAACATACTCAGGGTTTGCTGCTTCATCTACAAGCAGATTTGATTTAAAATAACTCTGTCAGAACAAAACTCTTCAGATTCTTACTTGCTTATAAGTAGCTGTTCAGGCTGTTGCCAAGGTTAGCAAAAAAAAAAAGATTTTTCTGCTTTGTTAAATATTTTTATTTTGTGTATATTTTTATGTAATGGGAGAGTAAAGTTAGTGTATGAATGTTCCCTCTTGACTAGTTTCACTCTGATTTAGATCACACAGTCATACCGCTTTTTTGTCATTAGAAGTACTTTGTGTTAAGTTTTGATACATCAGCTTTAGTTATTTGCTTTGGCAGGAAGTACAGTGGGCATTTCTGGAGCCTTCTCTAGCTTTCTATCTCAATGTCATTCAAGACAGGAATGTTTGTCGTGTGCACTCTACTGCAAACAGACGTTTGTTTTTTAAATCACAAAGCTCCTGCCTTCCCAAAGTCCTTTCTCAGTTGCCTACAGCTCTCAAGGCTGACTTTCTTAAAGAAACTTGGTTGATGTTGGATGCTCATCTTGGTGAGATTTGGGATTTTACCACAAAGGGCTCTTGTTGTTGGTCAACTTGCCTATCCACTTTTTAACTTTTTGCAGTACAGATAACAACCTCAACCAAGCAGCCTTAGCATACAGTTCTGGCATGAAATGTGCATATCTGGGACCAACTGACTTTCCATATGTAACAGAATGGAAATGGGGAGAGTGGTAGTCATCTGTTCCCAAACTGCTGACATTCTATACGTTCAAATGTGGGATTGTTTTCATTACTTCACGTAAAACAGGGCAAAACTGTAAAGTCCATTGTGAATACCAGTACTATCTGAGCTGGTTCTATAGTGATGATATAAACAATTCCATCTTGTTTAGTATTTACAGTAACGAGATTGTTCATGAACTGTTACAAAAAACAAGGAAGGTGTTTCTGCCCCAAGTTGAAATTCTTTTAAGAAATAACGGTAGTTTTGTTTGGTTGTTTTGGTGTTTTTTTGTTTAAATAAAGTGTGTTAGGCGTTATGTGTGGTTACTATGCAAGTTGGGGGTAGGGCAGAGACTGCTGTGGGCTGGCTTGTGGCTTGGCACAGGATGACAGGCCTGGATCGATCAAAACTTGTGGGTAGATTGCAACTGACACACAATGCGTTTGGAGGCTCATGGCACCGTTGCCTACCTGCAGTCTGAAACCAACCTACTGGGAACAGTCCTGTGGAGCAGTGTGGGCACTTGAAGCTCATCCCCTTTTGCTGTGTGCTAAGAGATTGAAAAAGCCTCTGTTGAGTTTTTGACAATGGTTTAGTTTTGGTACTTAATCACAGTAATGAAAGTAAGATCACTGTTGTTCTTATGGACTTTGAAAATTGAGGAGGATGTTCAAGCACACATTTGTCTTAAATACTGATGTTTACAACGATACTGACTGTGTAGGAAAGAAAGCACAGAAATAGTATATTTTCTTAAAACTACGTGCCTCGCTGTAATGTGACAACACTAATTTACTTTTATCGGCTGTGAAATGGTTTTGTAAAATAAAACCCAAGCTCTCAGAAACTGTTTTATACTGTTACTGATTCTCTTTGTTGTGCTTTTTCTATGTATTTGCACTGTTCAATTTCTCCTTTGATAAACATCCTTCTTTTTTTTCCTCTAACTTGTAATTTTCTCTGTAATGAAGTGAAATCTTTACTTACAAGTGCTGGGTTTTTTCCTTCAATAAAGTTGTCATTGCATTAAATTAATTGCTCTTATGGTTAATACGGATTTTTTAATAATGCTTATTCTCCAGATGATATTGGAATTGCTGTGGGTTGATTTCTTGTTTGGTTTTGATTTTGTGTTTGTTTTTTTGTTTGTTTGGTGTTTGTTGGGTTGGTTTTTTTTAAAGAGGTGATTGCCTTGTCCTCACTTCCTTTGTTGTGTATACAGCGTGTACTGCTGAGGGGAGTTTCTGTGTCGCCCCTGCTGTGCATCTGTGTCACCCAGCATATATGTACCTCAACCAAATTCTTATTGGCATAGCTGCATGCAGCTAGAAAACCAGCTGGCACAAGCGGAGTTGTTAAGGTGGGACTGATATTTTTGTTAATACTTATTTACCTCAGGAGTCAATCCAGATGTGCCAAGAAACTATTGGCTTAGTCCATGTTACAGAGCAAATAATTGCTGATGCTATTCTCTTGGCAAAGAGTGGAGTTATGAAGCAGCATGCTCTGGTTCTTTGTGGAAAAAATACACTCTGAATACTGATGGACACTGGAAGTAAAAAGCCAATGATTTATGAATATGTGTCAAAAGTAGAGTTAGAGGTAATAATTAATCTTTTAAAACTTTCAGAAAGCATGTCCATTTTAAGTTTGTGCCTAATATGCATCCTAACACTTGCTGTGGTTTCAGTGTTCCTTGGGAGTGTACAGGGCTACTCAGAGTAAATTGAACTTTTGTTTCTGATTGACAGGATTGCTTTTTTCTTTTTAATTGTGCTAAGCAAGCTCTGTCTTAAAGGTGAAATTTCTTCTGTCCTACAGGAAACTCCAAAGTTTTGTTTGAAATAGAAGCAGTAGCATGTCTTTCTGTAATATAGAAACCTAGGAGTCTGTATTTTATAATTTTGAAAAGGTTAGAGCTTCCAAGGACTATCAGGAGAGTTTGATATAGTTGTCTTGATATGAAATAGATAGGAGAGGGAATCTGAGTCCTAAAAGGCTGATAAATTCTTTCCATATTTAATAGTTTAGAGCTATTTTGCTTGCCTAGTTTGACCTCCTGCATAACAAGCTGATGACTTTGCCATGCCATTCTTGTGCCCAGGTCTTAGTACTGGAATTATTTAGAAAAAAAAAAAGGCATCAGCTTCACTCTAGTGAAAGTGCATATCAATTGATCAGTTGTGTTGAATCCCATTTATAAATACTGGGGTGGTGTCATCAGCACCACATTCAAATTCCCTGATGAGACTTGGGTAGCTGCTCTATCATAACCTCTACCCCTTTTCCTTCTTCAACATGTTCTGGTTTGTAAGAGAAGGTGTTTCAAGGCTGTAGGAGGTTCAAAGTTTGGAGTTGGTATTTATTTCTTTCCTGTGCTTCTGCCTTTCCTGCCTCAGAGCTCAGTCTTGGTTGCAATGTCAGGGCACGTGCAGACTTGTAACTGCACAGCCTTGAAGAGTTGGATGTGCTTAAAGGGAACAAAAATCCTCTGTTTTTTCACATTTCCGAAGAAAGCTTCTGATGAATTAGAGATTAAATAGTATACCTAAGCTGCCAATCTTTGGGAATGATATTTTAGGTTAGACTATTTGAAAGCCTTTTAAGTTTTTTCTTGGGTTCCCTTGTGGCATCCCTAAGAGGTTACTCCTGAGAGTTTGTACAGAAGCAAACGTGGAGTATCACTGGCAGAGTAGAAAAATGGTACATCAAAACTATCAGCTGGCCAACGTGATTTCATTGCAGCGCTGAAGGGCTGTCACTTCTGAAAAGTGACAAAGTGTGAAAACAAATTATCAGAGGCATGTACTTTTCTTGTGTATAACAGGATGCATCAGGCTCACCACTTCTGAGAGACTCAAAAGCTTCAACTGAGTTGTGACTTGTTAACTCTCATAGCTAAAAAAAAAAAAGCTTTAACTTACACATTCAAGTCAAAAGTGCATGTTTGATTTCCTAATATAAACACTGAATCTATTACTTCTGTTCTGAGATGTTGTAAACAGAATTCAAAAGTTTGTTTGGAATTTCTTAAATTCTTTATTTTCTGAGCTTAAAAATGGGGACAGAAATTGTTTCCTGCTCTAGTTGCTAATCCGTGTCTGGAGACAGCACAGAAGATCTTAAAGTAGGGGGAAAAAAAGGAAAAATATAATTACTGTTGAAAACAAATTAGTTTTGGGGCTGGTTTTGCTTAGGGTGTTGGTTTGTTTTTTTTTTTTTTTTTTTTTGTTTGTTTGTTTGTTTGTTTGTTTGTTTGTTTGTTTGTTTGTTTGTTTGGTTTTTTTGTGTTTAATTATTTTTGTTTCTTTTTAAGAAAGGTTGCTCTGGAAAGCTTCCCGTGCTCTTTGGGCTCAGGATTAATCTCAATAACTACATCAGACAGGGAGGCACTACTTGAGCAAGCTGTGGGCCTCAGTGCTAAAAACATCCCTGGCTGAAGTTACTGAAACTGTCCCCTCACCCCCCGACACTAATGAAAAGGCTAATCTTCTTTAAGTCTCTTCTAACCTTGCAATCTCTAAAGGGGTTGGATCTATGATTGAAAAACAGAGGGAAAGCAGCTGTCTTTTTATCCTCTCTTAATTATTCCTGGGTAGTTGATAGGTGTTGATTTCCTGGGAGTGTCATGGTGATGGAGGTTACATTTCCCCATGTTGTCAGGACTAAATGTTCAGAGGGGGGTTAGTTGTTTGAATGCTTCAGTGGGAGCTTTGGGGATGGAAAGAGTGAGTCTTGTTCTCTGTGATTTCACCTGATCATGAAGGGCTGCCTTTTATTTGGAAACATGTGCCTAAAGGCCAAAAAACAACTATCTAATGTCAAGGAAAGGAAGGCCACTTTAATTACCTTTTCTTCTTTTTTTTTTTCTTTTCTTTTTTTTTTTCTCCTTTCTGCTGTATGACACCAGCTGGTGGCCAGGAGGATTTTAGAATGAGTTTAATTAGAAAGCCAAAAATAACACCTTGCTTTCTCCTGCTGTAACTTGGGGAATAGAATTCAATAAGTGTTGCAAGAGTGTTCTTTCACTGCTCTCCCCAGTCCTCATTGCTTCATTTAAAAATATGAGTCACTAAATTCTTATTAGTAGATCCTGGACATGGCTGGAGATGACCGAGTGTTGTTCTTGCATTTTTAACTAGTAGGGGTTAGTTCTGACTGGCCATGAGCCACGAGGTGTCTGATCCCTGCTTGGAAGTGCCCAGCTCTCCCAGCTGGGCTTCAGGGAAAGTTTACAACACTGCGTGTTTTGTATGAGCATTTTCTGCTCCCTCTGATGGCCCTACTGATTTGCTTTGTTTAATTAAACAGGAGGCAAGTGCAAGAGGGATAATAATTTTCTGTCCTTTGGCCCTGCTCTCTCTTACTTGCCATGACAATGATTGTCAGTCACCTTGGTACTGTATAAGTTACTCTGGATGTGTGGTTATATTTTCTCCAGATGTCAGGTTTGGAGAGATTTAACTTCCAGCTCAAGAAATAACCCACCTGAGATCTGAGAATGGGCTGTTCTTAGTGCCGCAGTATTGCATCCGGTGACATTAATGTTTGTGCCTCAATTTCAGGATCTGTAGCCTTGGAAAAATTAATCTTGCAAGAAAGCAGGAGAGAGAAGGGATGTCTAGGAAATACTCAAAGTCGTTATTCAGGCAAACCAGAGGGACATAAGATCAGAGGATGTTTCTTGCTTCTCCTAAAACAGGCTAAATATTCTATGAGTCAAAGTAAGGATTCCTACCCTTAATATGTTTTGAGATGAAAAGCCAATAATCAGCAAATAACTTTGACCATGAATCTATCTGTTTGGTTTCTCTTCTACAGCCCTCTCCCATGGTAGCGGTGTGAAGCAAAGATAATGTGCGATGTGAGGAAAGCTGATGTTTGAGATGGGATTCATAGGGGTCTGATGTGTATTTTAAAGTAAGACCTCAGGCCCAAGCATATTCAGCTGACCATTTTTTTTGCTTGCATGCAAGCAAACACGTAATTTCTTTGGCTAATTCTTCTAGGCTGGAGAGAGATGTCAATGGTGAGTTGTGCCCTCTGGATATGTGGCTATGTACTTGACAAATTGCTCTTAGTCTGAACTTTTACAGCTGAAACATCATTCCCCATGCTGAAGATACCAATCGGGTTATTCCAACTAGTCAGCCACAGGTAACTACTCTCATTTTGGAAAAGTGTTGTGGTGGCAGGCATCCTGAGCTATGGTAACATAGTTATAAAATTGTATGAAAGTCAAGTATTTTGAGAGATTAGATTGGAGAGGAGGGAGGTGTCCTCTGGGACACAAGACTTTCTAGCATCATACACGCTGTGTTGAGTGATGACCGTAAGTACCCACATATAACTTAGTATCCGAAAGTGCATTTTATTACTGTGCAGGATGCAAACTTTAATAGGATACTCAAAAGCAAATGCCTTTGTGCTTCTCCCCCAGCTGTAAAAAATACAGTCTTATTGATGGCAAAACTTGCTTCCCACCCCATGATTGGAATGGTTCTATTATTCTCTCCTTCCATCTACCCTTTGTTCTCCACAGCTCTGTCCCAGGGGTGCTTTGGGCAAGCAAGGCACTCGGGCAGGACCTCTGTTTCTTTTGCTTTTTGGCTGCCTCTGTTTCCAATCCATCCTTGCCGAGCATTTTCTTTACCTCTCGCAATTCACCAGTGTCTGCTGGTGAGACAGTGTTTCCCTTCCCCATTTTGAAACCCCTCCACCAACATGAACCGTTACAGTTTCTGTGCGTGCTTTTGATTTCCTTTAAGCTCTAAGCATCTTGAGGTAGGCAGAATGGATCTGATTTTTCAGATGCTTTAGTCTGGTATCACTCCACTTCAAGCCTGTGGGAGAGATGGACAGAGCTGCAGAAAATCAAGCGGCTTCCCTTTTTATTTCCCTATAGAAGGAACTATGTGTAACTACTCAAATATTACTAGTTTTGTGAGTTATTGTCCCTGCACTTGCTTCAACTTTGAATCTCCTGACTTTTGAGCAACTAAATCTAAAAAATGCTTTGACTGGAAAAAAAACCAAAAAGGAATCTCAAAATAACACAGAGGTATTTGTTTTAGAGCTGTCTGAAAACCTGATGTTGTTGAATTAAAAAAACTCCAACCAGCTGCTCTCATTTCTATATTTATTTATATTTATAATACAATGAAAATAAAAACTGCCTCATGGTCTCCTACACATTTACTATGCTATTTGGTCACACGCAGGAAAAAAATACTGTAGCAGCTTCTCTCTTCCCTTTGAGCATTGGAAAAGGAGAGCCCAAACATAAACATAATTCATGGTACATAAATATACTACTGTGATGCAATTATTTGTCCAAATTCAAAGTCATGCATTTCCTCTGTTGGATTTTTCAGGAACATTTAGTTGTGCAACAGTGAAAGTGGACTGGATATTAATTAGAAGTTATTATTTGACAACTTCTAGAGTTACTCACAAGGCACATTGACTGATGGAGTTGACAAAAAAAAAAAAAAGTACATAAAAGCTGATAAGAAGAGAGGGAAGATATATTAGAGTGTGAAGTTTGAAAGTAGCATGTTTGGGATTACCCAGATGTAAAAATACTTCAGACCTGTCTGGCTTGCACCTTCCAATGGTATGAGATTGCTGGGACTTGAAAGTCTTCTCCTAAACTCTTCCGTTCTGCAGAATACCACATTGCTGCAGACCCACAGCTGTGCTGTTTGGGGACTTGCAGCCAGTATCCTTATTCCATGTAGGGGTTGAGGGATTAGGAGGACTAGTAGCCAAATAAGGTGCTGTATGACACAAATAGGATCAACAAATTCTGGCCCTTGCTGCTTAGGTAAATGGTATCTCTCTGCTTTGCCAAGTTTGCCAGACCCTTTCTTGTCTTTCTAAATCCCATCAGTGATCCAACAGGTCATTTGATCTTTTAGAAAGGGCTGTAAGCACAGCAATTCAACAGGGGCTGCTGAATTAAATGAATGCCAAGTTCTCAATAAGTAACTAGAAAATGTATTTCTCTAAAACCAAATTCCAATGGGATGTCTTCATAATCAAGTCCCTGACTATGTTATCTCTAACAGACCTGAAATTTCTCAAATGGTATATGAGCTAGATGCATCAAGAGAAATTAAGTGATCAAATGCCTCGTTATGTACCAAGGTCCAATGTTTATGGGTCACCAGTGTTCACGTGGTCTCCACTTAACCCTTTAGCGTGGAACTGAACCCAGGACTCTCATATCCCTGGCTCAGTGCTGAAATTGTTGAACTTCTCAGTAAAACAGTGCCTTCTTTTATGGCTGGCCTTTGCAGAGAGGATGTGCAGTTGGATCAGGCTTGTCAGAGACAGGCCTTGAGCTGGTCAGCAATGCCAGGCCTCAGGCAGTTAGGCTGACACTCAGCCCCACAAGCATGGGGAAGTGCTTCCATGTCCCTGGAAATGCAGCTGGAGAAGAGTTCAACTGCTCATGAGGTGCAGCAGAGGTTTTCTGAATGACAATGGGACCAAGAGATGGACACAGTAGGCATCTATGGTGAAGTGCAGGGGTGCTACCTTCTCCTTGTGCGTTGAAACCTCAATGCAGAAGGGTCTCTTACTACTACGTTTTGATTTAGGAATGTAGAGGAACAAGGTTAATGCATTTATTCAACATGCCTGGTGGTAATATTTTAAGACTACCTTCTCTGTTTAACTATCTTGATTGTTACCAGCTCCTTCAGTTAGAGTCTGCATCAGCGTGAACGCAATTTCCATGCATTGTTTCAGTCTGGAAATGAAACAATTTTCATTAATGGAAACCTGGTTCTCAAGCAGAACAATTAGAACCACTTCAGGTTGAAAAAAGATAAAAGCATGCTAATTTGGATGGAGGACTCTTCTTTCAAGGCAGCCAATTGAGTCATCAGCCTGCCACCCACCTGACCGTCTGACAGGTAATTAGGAGATAGTCCTCTTTTTGTGTGGAGCGTGTGCGTAAACCTCCACACGCTGGTGTCACTGCCCATTGGGACTTCCAGAGGAAAGAGCTAGTCGGTGGCAAAAGAGTCAGGAGAGCATGTTTGTCAGACTGTGGCCAATGAACTGACTTGTTTTTTGATTTAGCTCGTGATTTTTGTCTTTTAACAGCTACCTGAAGTTTCTGGCAGTAAAGTCGTCATGGCAGACCTGGGCTGCAAAAAGCCCAGCGACTGTACTGTCTCCAGGCTACTCAGCGTAGTGGAGAGTGAACTCCGGGCTGGGAGAGACAAAGGCGACCCCACTGAGAAACAGCTCCAGGTTGTCTTAGAGGATGCAACGCTCTGGCAGAGATTCAGGGAAGTCACTAATGAGATGATCGTGACCAAGAATGGCAGGTGAGTGATCTGCTCAGCACTGTGGGCTAAGTGTAGATGACAGCCAGGGGGGTTAAGAAGTATAATAATAAACTGTGGGTGCGGACTTGAAAGAACTGCAATGAGCATGTAAGAGTTTTATCCCTGCAGCCTTGCAGTCCCTTAAAACCAGCACATGAAGAGAATGGGGTGGCCCCGCTCCTTTCTGGTTACTGCTAAACCACTCCTGCTTGTGTGTTGGAGAAATATATTAACTGACTTAAGGTTGCATGAAAAGGGAAATTTTGGAAGGGAATAGATAAAATCTCTCTAAACCTTTTGAACAACTTTTTGTACTAATAATCATCAGCCTTTTCTAGCAAGTCCTTACCTGTAGAACTCAAATTACTGCAGAGCAGCCGACTGGTGTTGTTATCCCCAGCTGCAGTTCCTCTCTCTCTAGTCTTAGGCATTAACAGCTTGTACAAGCAGTTGGTACTAGAATGGGGTAAAATAAAACTGTGCCCCACATAATGTGTATGTGCAGTCTGGATTGCATGATCCCACAATGGTTTTGCTTCATAGTTGTTGCTGGTGCCCTTAGAAACAAATGCAGAATATTAGTTATCGCACACAGTCTTAGAAAGACAAAATATTGTGATATAAATAGATCACATACCTTAATATTTGGGGAACACAGAGCAGCATTGGAAAAGAATGTAAAACCTGGTGAGAAAGTTACTAATTCTGAATCAGACACTGGCTTGAAGGAGCCTCTCCACAGAGATTCTGCCCTGAACTGGGCTGAGAGCACAGTCCAGCCTATAACAGACAGGCAGCTACTAGAATAAGGATCACTGATACAGGGGTACTAGGGATTTTATTTAATGGACCCTCACTGCCCCCCTGCTGTCCCACCCAACATGCATATTTTTCTTTTGTGAGACCTCTCGGGAGATCCACATGGCGAGAGGAATTAAGAGATGGAGAGAAAGATTTACTTATGCGATGTGACTTCTGTTAATTTTGAAGACTTTGGTTTAGCAGAATTTCTGGGCAATATTATGTTGACTGTAGCTTGACAAAGGACATAGGTGAAAGCAATTAAAAGGAAAAATCTTGTCTTTTGGCTCAGCAAGATTACTCTCTTTAGAGAGACGCTACCTTCCCAAAACATCAGCTTTTGGTGTAATGCTGCCTGTTGCCCTTCTGATTCCTCCTAATAACTTACAGAGATCTTCTGCTGAGGTTTGCTTTCCACTGTGAAGCTGCATTTGCTTCATTTAAATTGCTTTAAAAACTGATGTTAGGCTACAGCAAACTTGTGAGTGGACTTTCACTTAGTGGATGGTAGCTTAAATTGGTTCCTTAGCAGTGTAAGTGACCACAGCCAAGGTAAGATAGGTTTGCCTCAAATTAATTAATTCTGAACAAAGAATTACACCTCATCAAGTTTGTTTCAGTTTCTTTCCTCTCAGCTAATGTAAATCACGACTCCTTGATGATACAAGTTCTCTCTAGAATGTCTAGGTGAGTGCATAGATAAAATCTTTTTTATGATGGTGATAAGGGAATCTTTCATTATTTGAATATGCCTGGTTAGGTTTTATTTCATTGTGTAAGCCACCTTATTTTTCTAACTTTTATGCTATTTATCAACTTAATCCTATTTTTCCTAAAGCTGGTGATAGCTACAGTAATGTCAATAGGGGCAGGAGGGGGTTCTTTCTGATCAAACTACAGCAATCTCAAAATAAAATATTATAAAAGTATGTCACTATCATCTGTAGAAATCCTTTAAAGGAAGTTACTTTAGCATCAAGGACAATGAGAAAGGATCTCTTGCATTTTTGAAACTATGTTCCATAACAAACACATCAGCACACCAAACCCAGGAAATATAGACAGTGGCCTGCAGCAAAACTCTCTGAACGACTGCATGCCATTCAAAGGGAGACAAACTTGAAATAGTTTTCTATGAGCGCTGAGTTTTTTCAGGTTCAAGATTCTTCAGTGATTGTCTCCAGAGGGATTCTCGATAGAAAAAATATTGTTTTAATCATGCTGCTGCTTAAATCAGTAGAACTAACTCAGTTGTTACTGCTGAAGGGTATATGAATACTTTTGATAACTGTGTTCCACGATTAATGGGAAGAGCTGGTTTGAACTTCTGTGTGTGAAAGCTAAGGCAGGTTTTGCGGACTTGTTGTTAGCAAATTTCAGAAATTAAACTGGAACTTGATACAGGACCATCCCACAAAATGAAAGGCTGATGGATTAGTGACCCTCAAGTGTCAAATTCTAGCATGCACGATTCTATCTTCTGTGACTGAGTCATCTATCTCTAATTGCTCCTGAGGGTCCCAAAGTATCATAATTAGATGAACCAACTTCAGTGGTAATACATAGATATGTCTCCTTTGCTGTATTGTACTTGATTGTAATAATCACCTGCCATAGCAATGTGCTTGGGTCTGCAGGGAAGATAAGAAATATTCTGAACAGAATCGACATCGGTGAAATTAAACCACATGCTGTATCACAAAATACACCCCCATGGGTGCAATTGATACAGTGGGAATCATTCTCCTATTTAGTGCTTTCAATTGGCATTTCAATATCAAATGATCTGTTTTCCAATTGAGTGGGTTGTCTCTCTCACCATTTATACCATATTAGCCATGCAGTATCCTGAGGCTTTGCAATACGAGTTACTGCCTGGATGCAGGAAGGTGCTACGGTTCCCCTCTGCATCTGGGGAGAATCCACAGTGGATCAATACAGGCAAAGGTGAGTGGCGGGGGAAGAAGCCTTTTCCAGGCTTAAATGCTGAAGCAACTTCACTTGTTAGCATGCATTCAAGTTTGATATCAAACATCTTCCCACTCAAGTTCTGTACTCTGGAGTAATTGTAGCAGATCTGCTCTAAATAAATTGAAGAGGCTGAAGTGCTCAGCTATTGCAGTAATGGAGGCCAAGTGTGTACCTACCTGATCATTGAAACAAACATTCTGACTGAAAAAAAATTTGGAGAAATCATCATTTGCCATGCTAAAAGACAGGCAAGTATGATTTTAACAGCAAAGCCACTTAATCGGCAGAACAAGTGATGTGGCAGGTTTTCCATTGTTAGAACCTGTACAGTCAAGACACACTAGTCCGAATGAGGTGGGGATTAACTGCGGGTGAAGCAGGTTAATGTACGGAAGTGCTATAATTTCAGTAATACAGGAGGCTGGAATTGATGATGACTGTATTCTCTTCTGGCATTCATCTATATGTCTTCTGGGGATAAACTCAAGCCTCTCGAGCAGAAAGGCAGAGAAGAAGTCTGCATTGTGGGCAGAGGAATTAACAGTCTGTACCTAACACAAATAGCTCTGAGAAATCTAGTGAAACCAAATTTTCATGTGGATAAATTTCCTCCTCCACTTCAATTTCAGCTAAATATCTAAGTGTGTTGCTTTGAAGACCGATGGTAGGGGGTCTGCAGGGTGCAGGCAGCAATGCATCCTTACTTTTTATCACATCCCAGTTTGATAGCCGGTGCATCACAGTCAAGAAGACACATTAAAGTAGCACAGAAGCTAAGCTAGGCTTCAATTTAGTCAGAAGGATCATGGTTCAGTATATCTTTCTTAATGTTGCACTGGCCCTACATCACCAAGAATTTATATTAGATGAAAAATCTCAAATTTCTCAAACCCTTTCTTTTCCTGAGAGCAGAAGGTGCTGAATGAATGTAGCAAGAACTTGATAAAGGTATCCAGAAAGGTAGGTGGTGAGTAGGATGTTAGAGGAGCATAGGAGATTGTCAGCAGCTGGGGGGCTGCTGGAGAGTATGGCTGCAGGGGCAGAGGCTTTTGGTGTCCCTTGAGACCTGTAGTTCCAGTTCCCTTCTTCTGTGTTTTGGATATCTTGCACCGCTACCCTACTAAGCCACAGCCCCATGGCCACAGACCTCAGGCAATTGCTCCGGCAGCTCGGTGTAACCAGTCTCTCTGTACCAGTAGAGAAAAGGAGCGTGAAGGTTCATTGGCCTGTGTGTAAAACTGTGGCATGGCAAAATAGCTGTTACCAGGAGAGGTCAGCACAGAGACGTCTGGGGCAAGGAGGTCATATAAAAAGAATGCAGGAGGTGATACGTAACAGCTATAATAAGCTTCCATAGTCATGACGCATATTCCTTGGCAAGCTAAGACACTTAATGAATAGGATACCTTTTTGGGAGACTCCTCTCTTCTGCTGACCACATTTTTTTCCCAGTTCCTGAAACTGTTGGAGCCCTACTAACTCTACCACTGCAGAACTTCAGGCACTGAGATGCCAATTCAAAGCTGTGTGGTATGGATAACAAGTATTAGGACAGACAGAAAACTGCTGAAAGTCTAGCTGTGAGCTGCTGCATGTAAAACTTATAAAAGCTTCTTTATTAAACAAAAAAATAATAATTTAAAGGGGATTGAGAAAAGGTGGACCTTTAAGCACAAAAGCAGCATTTTCCCAAACTAAACAAAGGAAGGAATTCAGTTTTAAATGCACAAGATGGTGGGAAGGCTGGATGACAGATGTTTAGAGCTTAGTGAAGGACAACAGTGCATCTAAGGTGGAACTAAAAGTAGAACCACCTCATGAAGCTGATGAGGTCGAGGAACATGGAAGGATGTAACCAATTACTGGAGGAGCTGCCAAGTGTGAGGATTTTAACCAGACTTCTCAAACTGGAGACTTATGTAATGATAGTGGGACAGTACATGAGTAGTTGCACTTAAGAAATGGAGAAAACACATTTCAGCAAGCTACAGTCCTTTTAATATCTCCCTGCAATAAGAATTTGGGATGTATTTTGAAGGATAGAGTAGTTAAATATGTGGAAGACAACATAAAATCAGATGAAAAGACATTTTATCGAATTTTAGTCATGCTAGACTAACCTGATACTACTCTGATGAAGTAAGCAAGTATTTTTAAACAAGAAAAATGCAGCAAACTTATTAGGGCATTTAGAAGAGTGCTATCTGGAAGCCATTACTCAAGTAGGAATGTTAGGGGTTAACACAAAAAACAAGGGAAATGACAGAGGGAAGTGACTGACTTTGCTCACAAAGACTATGGAATATGACAGTCCCTTCAAAGGAAGGGAGAAAACCCTTTTGTATAGAGCAATGTGGTCAATGCATCTGACTGGAGTTTGGTGAGTACCTGGGATTATGTCTTGAGTGCTGGATGTTGCAGGATGATTTCAGAGGATATATTAGAGTCAGACAAAGTGGGACTTGGCCACTGGACAGAGTACAGGAGCAGGTGTTGGGGAAATGTGAGCACCAAAAAAATGCACTTTATCGTAGGATTCTGCAGTTAATGCAGTGAATTTGTGGTTCAGCTTCACCTTCTCAGCTCTTTTCAACTCTGTTTAATCCTGTTCATGCCTTCTTGTCCACACACCTAGGGATGCATTTAGCATGCCCAGACCCCATGGACCCTGCTGACACTATATACATACATTAATTATGTTCATAACTCTTGGCATGATAAAGACCTTAGGGCCCTACTGTAGAGATGATGTGGGTTTTTTTTCCCAAATGATTGAAATAAAATAAAATGAAGTATGAACTTTTAGGAGACTTCTTCTGCTAGGCATAGAGGATGTTTTTTTCACATTGACCTAATCAGTAAGTATCTGGTCACAAACATAACATAGAGTCTTTCAAAGTCTTTCCAGTGGTGTCCCCCTTTTTTCTTTCTTGGCCAGGCGGATGTTCCCTGTTTTGAAGATCAGCGTGTCAGGCTTGGACCCAAATGCCATGTATTCCTTCCTGTTGGACTTCGCCCCAACTGATGGCCACCGCTGGAAGTACGTCAATGGAGAATGGGTGCCAGCTGGGAAACCAGAGCCACCAAACCACAGCTGTGTCTACATCCACCCAGACTCTCCCAACTTTGGGGCCCATTGGATGAAAGCTGCCATTTCCTTCAGCAAAGTCAAACTTACCAACAAGCTCAATGGGAGTGGGCAGGTATGGCCTGATGTTTCCTCATACACCTCTTGGCTTCAATTGCAAGCACCTACCAATCAAGAAATATCAAGGGTGCATTTATGTAATTATAGAGGCCCTTACAGGCCTCTTCACCCACAGATGCCAATTATTCTCTGGAGGCCAAATGTAAACAGGAATAAACAGGCCTTAATTGGCGCTTTCAGATTTTAATGGACTTCTTGATGTTAAGAGAGACAGAGTGCTGTGGTTTACTTAATCATCAGGGGGCTTTTCAGAGTTGGTCTTGTGTGCTGGGGATTTTTACATAGGACTTCAGAGAAGGGGGAAAAAATGGTCACAGGTATTAGGTTTTTGTTGTGTTCCCCCATGTTGTTTGGTGTAAGTGGAATGTTGGCAGGAGTCAGATAGCAGAATAAAAGGCTGCTCCTAAATGAAATAATTACTATGTCTGCTTCTGCATCATGATAATTATCAATATTCTATTGAATCAGCTTTGGCCTTTGGAAAGAAACCACATGTACCAGAAATAAGTGACATTCTCTTTGAACCCTTAAAAATGCAAACAGGAAAATTAGTTTTGTTTCGTATTTTATTTTTGATGATGCATCTAAAGGTAAAACATTGCACAAGACCTTTGTTTTGCTTGTTTGCTTTGTACAAAACTCCTACACTGGATGACACTTGTCAGCCCAGAATCAGTTTCTTTCATTTAAATATTATATATTCTCTATCTGTTATTTCCACTGGTGAGGTATATCCATAAGCCTAGTAACCTAACTAGGTAGGAAACTGTCTCTGTTTTTATGGACTGGAGAACAGAAAGATGACCTGACTTTTCCTAAAGTCACAGATGGAACACAGCACACAAGTTCTACTGTAGAGCACAGAACAGGGTCTGAATTTTCAAATCCTTGTCCTGCATCCAGGACCTCCAAAGAGTCAAAGACCTCAGAAAACTATGTACAGGAGTAAAAAATCTATAGGAACCCAACTTGGAGGGTCAAAGACACCCTGGGGAAAACACAGGGGAACGTAATGTATGTATATATATATATAATGGTGAAGTGGACAGGAAAAAAGCAGGAGGCAGAGGAGGAGGAAAAGCCATATGAGAAATGGAGCCCAAACAAAAGTCTGCCCATAACACATGGCAGAAGCTCTAGTTTTCTTTTGAAATCTTGACAACAGTGTTAAGGTAAACCATGTCTGCTCTGTACTTCAGCTTCCTCTTCTGTGGCATTATTAGAAACTAATAGCTGATTAGCAGTGCTTTACGCTAATGGCTGTGTTCTTCCATATATGTATATGCGTGTGTGTGTATCTATCTAAAGGTATGCACACAGCACTTTCCAAAGCACAGATTTAAGAAAAAATAAATCTTTTTCTTGCAGTAGAGAGAATTAATCAATGTAATAGACTTCCTAAGGGAGATGAATTGTGTTATCAATGCTATTCACAGCTCTTAATGCCAGGTTAGAGATATCTGCCAAAGCTTGTTTAGTTACACTTACTGTTGCCCAGAAAGATGTTTAGATGACCACCTCAGCTCCCTCATGACTCTGATTTCCATGATGGTGGTTCTGAGTCTTTCAAATACTAGAAGCAGGACAGGGATTGCCCCTTAATTGTTTCACCAGCGTCTAGTGTCATAGGAGCGCAATGATTTGAAAGCCATAGCTGCTAACACAAATATTCCCTGATGCTGCTATACTGAAAACTTTAAATCCAAGTCCAGTGAAGTTTCACTCTCTTCAGCCTAGCGGTTCATCAGAAGGGAGTAAGGCACCTGCCCTCTGCTCTCAATAATCACTGGCTTGGTAGGTTTAGCAATGACATCAGGTCTATTATAGAGCCAGAGCGAAAGAGCAGCTGTGGGATACCAGAGTGGCATTGGGATATCTCTCTATTTTTTGTTTTCTGTAGATAATGTTGAACTCCCTACATAAATACGAACCCCAGGTGCACATAGTTCGTGTAGGAGGCCCCCACCGGATGGTGATGAACTGCTCCTTCCCTGAGACACAATTCATAGCTGTGACTGCTTATCAAAACGAAGAGGTAGGTGGACGTCACACTGTGCTCTTGGTTACCATTGATGAGCTACATTAAAAGCTTATTAACTTAAACATTAAAAAATAACATTAAACATAAAAAATAACATTAAAAAATAACATTAAAAGCTTAAGTTGAGCATGGTCCTTTTCTTAGAAGTTTCCCTACCAATCCCATGCAGTGTAATGCTCCATCCAGTCTAATAGTCCATCTTCTCTCTGCACTAGAACATTGTCTAACCTAGTGCCTGGCTGCAGTACTAAGACAGGTTTAGCTTAATATCCCGCCACAGTTATTCCACACTGGTCCAACTGTCCTGGCATCCCAATCCCTTACTGGAAAAAAAAACACCCTAGAGCTAATTGCAGTATCTTTCTGCAGCAATGACTGATAGTTACAATGATAACCCTATCTTTCCTCACTCTTTATAATACATACAGTTGCAGAAGAATGCAACATTGCATGTGAAAATATCTTCACAAGGACAAAACTGTAACTGAGGGATGCTTTGGATTGTGGCAATTGCTAACTCATGTGTCCCGTCCCTTAGCTACTGTTGCTGCAGATTTGATTCACTCTTGGTAGGAATTTGGTGTTTAAACTCTCTTGAAAAGGGTCCACCATCCTGCAGAATTTGCCAGATTGGTCCATTCAATTAGTTTGCCAGCTGGTGCTCTCCCTGTGGCACTAATCAGTACACAGCCCCCTGCAATGAGCAAAGCTCTCTCCTGACCAACCCTGGAAGACATCGTGTGTGGGGACATGCAAGGCAGTCCCACTTAGATTGCTCTGCAAGATGTTTTGTCAAGTTTCTATTTCAAATTGCCTTCACTAACATGCCTTGTTTTCTGTAAACTCAAGATAACAGCTCTCAAAATCAAGTATAATCCCTTTGCCAAAGCCTTCCTGGATGCAAAAGAAAGGTGAGTTCACCTTTTTTCCCTCCAGTAGTATTTTGCTGTTGGTATGGTTAAAACCGTGGCATGACAATGTGAAAGATAAACCGCATAACTTAATCTTGTTTCCGGTGTCTTAAATCCAGAGTCACTCCACTGTTATTAGTGGGGAGACTCTCCAATAATTATTACAATAGGGTCTGAATTGGATTAATGTCCTCTTGGGGATTCTTGGGCTTAGCACTGTCTACGCAGGAAGCCTGAAATGGGATAGTGTGAACTTCCCCAGTAATGTTATACGCTGTGTATGTTCACTACATTGTACTTACACTCCAGTGAATCCCATCATTTGATAGCTCAGGCAGAATAAAAGTTAATTGCAGATGTCAAAAAGCATAACTAAAGTGAAATTGTATGGTAACTGTAATGTTACTACATTGCTGTTATTAAATCTGTGTGATAATGTATGATGTGTTTATTAAAAGCAACCTGTAGGTGCTAAGTAAGATGTTAGTGATGCTTCTATTGCAAATGAATTGTGGCTTATCTTTCAAAGTTTTACTTGCATCATCCATGCTAATGCAGTAGGCAGTCCAAATAATGCATTCCAGTCCATAGTTGCTAATAAAATTTGTTTGAACCTGCTATGTCTTCTGACATGTCAAGTGACCTCTGTGGCTGCAGGAGACTGCATTTTTTTCCATTCCTCTCACCACTTAAGAAGTGGCTGTGTCTCAGTGTCAAGGTTTCCAGCTGCAGAGGGGGAATGCTGCCTTCCTCTTGCCTGGCTGAGCAGGAGACAGAGCCCTTGGTATGGGCGGGCAGCCAGGCTGAGGCTGCTGATGGAAGCAGGAACGGTGCCCACAGGTAGATTTAGAATTCCAGGTTCAGCCCACAAATTTGGCACAAATGTAGGAACATTTTTATGTAGGGGTTGAAACATTAAGTTCCTGCTACCCTTGTGGCAGACTGCAGACAAGTCTACTGCTGCCTAGCAAGTGGTTAAAGAAGATGGTTCTCCCTCCTTTTTAACTTACTTTTCCATTTTTCTAGTGAATAGTTCTGTTTTTCTTTTGTAATTTCTCAATGAGAAGTTTTATCACTAAGCATTTTGCTTTCCAGAAACAATCCTAAGGATGCTCCAGAAACGGTCTCTGAAGGTCAACATATGACATATTCTCACTGTAAGGTTTTTATTCATGTCAGCTGGAAGTTTTGTGTGATATGATAGGTGCTGGGAATCTGGGACTTGCTTAGCTGGATCATACCAGTCATTTACCGAGTCCTGAATTTTGTTGAAAAAAAAAAATAAAAAATTGAAGAAGCCTCACAGTCATAAATAATGCAACAGTTTCTGCAGGGGGATTATTTTCCTTATCATCCATTTTGCAATCAATATTGAAAGGAATCTGGAATCAAGAGGATGTATAATCTTTTTAGGGCTTTCTCACCTTTTATTTTTTTAATTTTATTTGTAACTGTGAATATTTGTCACCTATAAAATTACCTTTCATTGGAGAACAGGTGAAAAAAAGGGGGAGAGTGGAGTTTGTTTTAATGATGGTCTGTTTTTTCTTCATTTGTTCTTTGATGTTTGTGACATTTTCAGGTAGTTGTTTTTAGGGTTGGTGGTTTGTGTCTTTTTTCATGGGTGGTTTTCTGGGGTTGGTTTGTGTTTGGTTGTTTTTGTGTTTGTTTGTTTTTTTTTTTTTTATTGTTAGTTGTTCCATAAAACAGTATTTTGGAAACCGCTTAGTATTTCTGAAGCACAGCTCATGTTGCAAAAAGGCTGGTTGCTTTATTGTATTGCAGGGGTTTAGTGCAATCACAGTTTTCTTCTATCTTTCCCCTCAAAGTGGGTGGCTGGTTGATTTCCAACCCAGATACAATGTGTGCATCAGGAAGCTCCAATTATCAGTACACTGGGCCTTTGCCTCTGCCAGCTCCACACACGCCCCACAGCTGCGAGCGATATTCACCATTGCGAGGGCATCGGGCTGCTCCGTACCCATCTTCCTACGTGCAGAGAAATCATTCACCAACAGGTACAACAGCAATGCTGCTTTGCTTCCAGGGAACAGGCGCCCTGCATGACTGACCCTTGCTTTAGGTTAGCACAAGCATCAAAACAAGCAAGAGCTGAGGCTAGGAAAGAGCATGATGAGCATCTGTAAGAATCTGCACTGCACTCTGCATGCACAGACTACGTTTAAGGCAACAAAGTAAGAGCTACAAAGAGCTGGGTGCACTGTAACTGTTAATTATAAATGAGAGTGAATGACCTTGCTTTAAGTACAGGTCCCAATTAGAGCATTGCAAGCCTTCTTTCAATGTCATGCCATGAGCAGTTGTGCTCTTACGTCAAAGCAGACCTTAGGAACATGGCAGGAGCTGACATGAGATGAGGGCATTTTGGTATCCCCAGAATGTCTGCTGAGTTCCTTTCACTCTCTAGATCTAGGTGCAGAGTTACAGGAATTGATTCTACTTTCATCAGAGGAAATTAGCCAGAAACAAAAGTAACAATGAAGTTATCTGCTCGCTAATTATGATTTAGCAAGGAATCCTCTTTCAGTATTAAAGAATACTTAAGTTGAAGTTATAAGCAAATCTGTATCAAAACATTACCAGCCATATGGCAATTATCATTAATGAACTTGCAGAAATGCATATTCCTATGTCTCTCATACTGTAGCTTCTCATACATCCCACCTGAAATTACAATGGCACCTTCATACTTTCTTATAAACACATGAATTTTATTCTTTTTCCTATGATTAGGAACCTGGTGATCATAGTTATTCCTCAGGCCTACCCATATTCTGTTGCCTTAAGACAATGTCTCTACAGTAGTCATTAAGAATTTGTTTCTTGCTTTTTTTTTTTTTTTTTTTTTT
>VZRU01008869.1:71410-92834 GCA_013398155.1 Pedionomus torquatus
GTTTTTCTTTTTTTTTTGAACTACTGTACTTGGCAGCACTTTATAAATTGCCCTCTTAAGACAGTTTTGCATTATGCCTCCTTTGATCTTGTGTCTTTTGAAAGAGGTGATGCTTCCTTTTCCCTCAGTTGCATATTCCTGCTGCTTCCTTTGTCCAGCCTAGCTGTGCTGCAGCAGCAGAGTGAGCTGTATCGGCTTGTGATCTCACTCACTCAACACTCTGTGGAACTGGGGCAGGTGGGATTGCTCTTTTCATAGCAAACTGCTGTTAGGGCAGATTAAATATATTTCTAAACTGCAATCACAGCCTTAATTTTCATAGAATTCTAGAATGGTTCTGGTTGGAGGGGACCTTAAAGATCATGGAGTTCCAACCCTCCTTGCCATAGGCAGAGACACCTCCCACTAGACCAGGTTGGCTAACCAAACAAAAGTTTGGTTTAATTTCACCCCCCCTTTCAGGTGTTTGGTTTTCTGTCGCTGTGTTCATCTTAGAGCTCTTTTCTGTGCTGACTCAGTTCAAATCCATCCATCCTGAACTTGATGAGCAAAGCTGTCAGCAGTATTTCAGAGGCACTCTTACTAGTGTCTTGTACAGTGCCACAAAGTGACCCTCTTTCTCCTGGGAATACATCAACAAATTCATCCTGTGATCATACTTGTCTTTAACACAGAAGGTAAGCTTTCATTTTGGGCAGCAACGATGCATGAGGCATGACCTTTATTTCCTCTCAGTGCTAAGGGGATCCTATGATTCAGGGCTCTTTGTACCTTTTACAGTGTTATCTGAACCAGCCTACTTCCTACTGTGAGATTTGCTTTGCTAAAATATTGGTGCTTCCAGAAAAGCTGAAGCAGAAGAAAATCCTGAGTAAAGGATCAGATGCATTGTTAGCTACAGAGGGTAAAATCCTGGCAGTACTTTCACTGCCTTAATAGGGTAGGAAGACAATAAAGCTAATCTGTCCTCTCACAGAATGTCTGGCTGACTAAATAAGGACCTTACATAAAATCTGATGTCTAATAACTGTTGAACTTGTGATTCATCCCTAATTTCAGTATGAAAATAGGAAAACAGTGGGGAGAAAAAAGGAGTGGGAAGTAGGAAATGCACAACCTCCACAGTGTGTTTTATACCTGATATAATTTCATCTAGGCTTGTGTTTCATCTTAGTGAAAGGAAAAACTTAACCACTGCATCCCATGTTGCAAGGAGCTAGATGATGTGTGACCTGACGAAACAAGAAAGGAGGTGCAGTCTTCTGCCATAAATAGCTAATTAAAAGCTATCATCTTGCATCCGACAGCAGTGGCAGCTGCCTAATTGGATGTTAAAAATATCCCTGCCGGTCTTTGAAAGTACATGTTTGCATGGTGGTGAGATAACTGGTACTTTGGCCTTTGTACAGGATGCAAGAAACCAGGGGCTGATGTGTGAGCTAATGTCTGAATGTGGAATGGCTGCGTCCTCTTGCTGCACAGGCTTTGCATCCCCAGCATCTGACTCATGCAGAGGTCCTGGATTTTCAACAGAAAAGAGCTCATTTCTGCATCTTGTCTCCTTCAGAATTATATCCTAACTTTGCAGAAAGCTTATTTTCAGGGTAACTTCTTCTGGTGTTATTTTCTTTTTATTTCATCAGGAAGGGGTAAAGCTGGTGTACAGATCAATGGTGATCTTGAAGTATAATTGCATGGCACAGCCCCTTTTACAATTTGCACAGTCCAGAACAGAGGCATTTTTGTCTTTGTGTTTGCCTATTAGTGCCATCAGCTCAGATTTGCTTTTCAAAAAGTGAAAAGAAAGCAGAAATAGGGAGTGAGTGAGGGGGGAGGACCCAAATAAGGCAGAGCCACAGACACCTTAATGTGTTGGGGTTTTTTTTTCCCTTCCTTTCTGCCCTGCAGTAAGTTGCTGATATATTTTTTTTCTTCACAATCCAGCAGATGGTGTTAGATGGCTATTTAATAACACGCATGGGTCTGAAAGAAGATCTTGTTGGTGATAGAGCTAAAAGGATGCAAGAAAAAAACCCAGCTTTGCAGGGATGTTCAGTGAATCTGAGAGCTGTAATAGGCTCCTGTTTAAAGCATCTGCGTGTATGCTTTCAGCATACTACTAGTAGGGGGTGGGGAGCTTCATAGCTGTAGTACTCGATTTAAATTGAGGCTTCTGTGACATCTGTCATACTTCTTCCTCCAAGGGTTTAGGCATGTTTGAGTCCAGTGGAGCAGAACGAATATAACCACAGACCCCTGCTGAACACTTTAGGGTTGGAAGGTGTATAAATTATTTCTGGTATTTATTTTTTAATTGCATTTCTTCCTTGCATGCAGCTGAAGATGGAGAGTAAAGTGGTACAAATTCTCTGCAGTTCATTGCTGTGACAGAAGTACTTCCTAAATCATACTATCCATACAAAGTAAACAAGTGAGGTGGGATGGATAAAATGTGAGCTCAGCAAGTTGTGTACGCTGCCTAGCCAGGCAAAAATATGTCATCAGTTTATCACTGCTTTCCGCTAGCTGGTGTGAGGAATGCATTGGGTTCTAGTCAAACTCCTAGAGAACAAGTGTCTATCTACATTGCTGACCTGGATCTGTTACAGATGATATTACCAGTGAAAACTGGTAAGTGTGAAGTGATGAGTATCTCTGTGTGGGAGGGGGAAAAATCAGCTTGAATAGATATATGAATAGATATATATATATAGCTATACATATACATGCACACTTGGGCTGTAATTTACTACCCTTTAGGAAAGATCTTGGAGTTACTGTGGGTATTTCTTAGACTGGTGTTAGCACATACAGTTAGAAAGTCAGGAATTGTAGGGAAAGATTGATATTCAAACATGCACTGCCATGCACAAACCATGTAAGTCACGTAACCCACCTCGAATACTGTAGCCAGTTCTAATAATTCTGCCTCAAAAAGAAGAGCTAGAAAAAAAAGTGGAAATAGGCAATAAACAGAAACAGTCAGACGTGATCTCACTACTATGTGAAGAGGGCATAAGTGGTTTGAGTCTTCACCCTGGAAGAGAAGGTACTGGGGTATGGGGGAGTGCTATAAGTGGTATGGTAAAGATTAATAAGGAAAGACTATTGCTATTTGTTGAAACTGGAGGCAATGCCCTAAAAGTCTGTTGTTTTTTTTTTAAGCTTGCTGGTTCCTGTAGTGCATAATCAAATTGTGGTGCTAGTTGTCAGTTGATTTTACTCTTTTCTTTTACTTTTTTTTGTGGAAATTGGAGATATGGATGGATCCAAAAATAGGTTGGACAAATTCAGAAAACCTATCACTGGCTGTAAAGCATGACTGTATGACTGCAGGCCCTGGCAATATAACATGAGAAGGGTCAGCCTACACATTCCCTTTTTAGTCTTTTGCCAAGCTTAGTCTTTGCTGGCAATTCCTAGTAGGTCACCTGTAGGTCTGCAGTGGTTACTCTAGATGGTTACTGGAAATGAGATCACAGACTTATGAAGGTCTTCCTTTCCTGTGAGAGAATGATGCATACTTAAGTGATGGACTCAAGTGGTGGAGTCCTATACGTATGGTACTGTACGTCTATAGGTAGGCTGTTGTACCCTGTCATTCAGAGAGCAGCTTACAAAACTCAGTTGAAATCTGCTTCTGCCTTTTTAGCAGCCTCCATTGTGGACCCCAGGGCTGAGTTTAAGTACGCTGGTAAGACTCACCTTCACATCAAACAGTTAACAGACTGACATGGAAAATCATCAGTAGAACAGGCTTGACATGCCAGTCAAGGGCATAATTTATACAATCCCAGGAAATTTGTTTTATAAAGTGACAGCTTTTAGTGATGGGGTAATGTATTGTACTTGTTAGACTTATTCCTGAGCAGTCACTAAAAATAGCAAGCATTAGGATATACAAATGTCCTGGATAGAGGCACAGAAAATGAAAGGTGGAGCAGCATGGCTTGTCTGCTGATAGGCTGCAGGAGTGGTGGTTTTTGGGAAGGTTTTTTGTTGTTTTGTTGTTTGGTTTTTTTTAAAGAATTATCCCCCTGACACATCAGGTTGCTGGTTTCTGTCCTGTAGACCATGAGAAGTAGTGCATAAATCCACACCCAGTAACAAGAATATTTTATACTATGATATATAATCTTAGAGCATCCCAAAGCAATATACAAACTACCAATCCCAAAGGAAGCCTTATGAATATGTGATGTGGGAAGCTGAGTCATCCCTAAGTGTCACTAGTCCTTTGATAGGATGCTAGCTGGAGATCATGTGTACATTCTGGCGTTGTGGGGGGAGAGGAACCCCAAAACCAAACTAAACCAAATAACACCCACCCCCAGGAAGCCCTACTTTGTATTCTCTGGTATTCCTGGCCAACTTGCAGGAGGACAAGAACTCCTTTACAGGACAGAAGTCTCGTGTTCTGAGTTTTCAGAGGGGATTTGTCTTCCACCGCATCTTTCCTTTTGTTGAATTGCTCTAGAAACAGTGAAGGAAAAAAGCATGTAAGGAAAAGCTTCTGGTTAGTGTATCTCAAAGCTCTTGCTGTTTTGAAGTGGTATGTTGTGGCTAGTAGTACTTCTTTGATGTCCAATATAGGCGCAATTCTGTTCTTCGATGTCTGATATATGTGCAATTCTGCACTGCAGCTCTGGTATAGGTGAGCTGGCTGAGTATGCAATATACTGTGCTTGGGCACTAAGCTATCTTCTTAGGCTTGCTTAGCTCTCAGTAACTTCTTAAAAGTCTTTTCACTGCTTTCATCCCTTCTGATTGATGTCTATAGATGCAGTCTTTAACGGAAATGGACTCTTCCTCAGATGTGCAGTACAATATACTGGGTTTTGGTTGTAGCTTGGTTTTTTTTTGGTTTTTTTTTTTTTTTTTTTTTCATTCTGCTAGTGTCAGATTAGTTTATCGGTTTGTGAGGCAGCTGTATGTGTCCCCATCCTACGTGGGTTGAAGGGGAATAGAAACTTTCAAAATGGTCCTTGGCAGCCAAGAAGGTGCAAGTTCAAGATTAACTGTTGCTGTGGTAACACATCAGCACTGTTCCTGGGCTGAGTTTTCACTAGTAGGTGCTAACATTCAGAATTATTTACCTAAACTGGGAGCTGTGCTGGTGGTAGAGAACTGCAATATGGGATTAAACACTTGAGTTGCGTTGAGCAAAGACATCTGGTAATTTTGCAGATGGCTGTGAAGATTGGTGAAGGGATAATACAACATTTAGAGGGGTTTGGCTCTTCAGTGCATCTGAAAGAAAGCGTGGGTATGCAAGTGCAACAGTAGACAGAGTCCACAGGTTTTCCTTCACCTTCCCAATGACAGTCTTAGGAAGAAGTCCAGGGAGCAATATAAGAAATTTGCATGCTTCAGATATGTTCAAATCCTCCTTTCTTCGTTAATGACCACTAACCAGGCAGTGCTGGGAACTGACTGGTTCTGACCATACTGAGGCCATCAAAATCTTTAGGATGATTTTATCTTATGTTGAACTTGCACTGAGGACTGCAAATGGAAGTGCTGCTCAGGAATCTAAATATCTTCCTCTGTTCTCCCAGTTATGCTGCTTAAAAAGAGTTTGCTCTAGATTCAGAGCCCAACTAGTAAGACTAAAAACGTTTCATGGATAAATAGTCTCTCTGGACTGAAAGAACAGCATACATTATTCAGCTGGCCTGTATGGTCGATGCTTGTTGGTGTTTGGGTATTTATTCTCAAATGAAACTCAGTTAAATTATCTTAATTGTATTTACATTCAGTTTTAATTTCTGGTGCACATGAAGGAACTCCCTGCCCTTCCTGGCTTGAAGAAAGTATTATTTCACCAAACTTTTTCCTTTTTTTTTTTCCTTTTAGTATGAAAAGGCATTTGTTACTTCTATTTATATAGCAGCTTTCAAGTTTGAGAGCTCTAATTTTTCTAAAAGATTTCCTATTTTCAGAATGAATGCAATCATATATCATTCTGTTACTATATAAAGTATTTTTTTTCCCTGGTGTTAGGTGTGAATTTCATGGGTTATAAGCTTGGATTTAAGAAAAAGCTTTTTTTTTTTTAATAGCCTGTCTTCTTACTGCTACATCATCCTTTCTCACATAAAGTATGTTTTGTTAATATAAAACACAATGATTTCTTCTGGACTTTTGATGATGTCTTAAAATACTCACTCTTCTTGTAGCGTGCATGTAGTATCATATCAATGCACCTTAAATGGCCAGATTTTTCCTGGTGACTTTGTAGGGGGCTTTCAGAAGTTACAGATATGGCAATTGCTGTATGATGTTGGATCCTATTCTGTTTTTATGAGCTGTTGATTTTCTGTGAACTTCTGGTGCCAGTAGCTTTTGCTTGAACAATGTTACTCTGTGATTTGGTGTCTGAGAACTGAACCACTGATGGTGGCTGTTTGCAAACACTTTCAATGTAACCCTGCAGACTTTCCATATGACCAGTATTGAAAAATACATACATTTTGAGGGAGCACTTGGATCAGGGTGTGGTCTCACAATATAGTTCTTAAATTGTTTAGCTCCTTTTTTGAGGCAAATTCTGATCTGGAAATACTGGAGTGTGTGGGGATTACCTTTCTTGCAAGTCTATGATGCAGCCTGTCTGTTCTTCAAAACTTTCTGAACTCTGACCAGGTGAGAAAACCTGTTGCAATAATTTGCTTGTGGCTGCCTTCAAATGTTAGCATCAGCTGATGGATCATCAGCCAGTCCTCAAGAGGATGAAGAAAACAGAGATAATAACCATTTTTACCAATGCTACAGGAAGCTAAACTATTTCTCCCCCCTTTTCTCCTCTGAGGCAACAAGATGCAGCTTCATTCTACAAATCAGTGAAGTAGGCGACAAGGAAGGCTTCTCGCTGCTGAAATCATGTCCCTGTAGCAAGGGTGTGTAAGGTTTAGCTTTTGAGACTTAAACTCTGCAGTATTCCTTCAGTTCTGCCTTCAGGCTTTGAGTTATCTGGCAACCTGTTAAAGGAATTTAAAGCATGAAATGAAATGTGGGTAAAAATGCTTGATGAATTCAGGAAGGGAGCCAGCATTCGCTTTATCCACACCTGATCTCTTATCACAAGTAAGAAAGTACTACTGACAACTAGAGATTGTTCTAGCATGAGTATACAGTCCCATACTTCTCCCTCCTCTCCCTTCTTCCTAGCCCTGGAAAAGAATATTGTGGAACAAACTGAATTTGCTAACTAGTTCCTTACTCCTCCTTTTGCACCTGTTGGGAGGCTTGTAGGAAGGAGCCCACAGGGCTGTGCAAATTACCGTTCCTTGCAGGAAAGATTTCACCCAGGGACTTTGGTAAATAATTTCTGTTTAATTCAGCTGTTGGGTTTTTTTTCTGCCCAGGTAAACTGAAACAAGGTACACTCGGAGGGGATATGAGGAAGAACATTTTTCCTGAGAGAACAGTCAGGCAGAGAAGCAGGTTTCCCAGAAGGGCTGTGGTGGCTCCATCCTTGGAAGTTTTGATGACCTGACTGGGTAAAGTCTGAGCATCCTTGTTGGCCTTCAAAGCAGATTGTTCCTTGAGCAGTAGATTGAACTAGGAACCTCCTGAGATCTCTTCCAACCCGCATTTTTCTAGGAATACAAACCTTCTCTAAGCCAGCACAGGCATGTTTGCTGCAGGCTTGTATGGACAAACAAGATCCCAAGTTCTCAGCATTGCTCACCCATACAAATTCATTGAGGTTTTTAAATCATCTTCTCCTGAGATGAATTCTTACTATTGTAGAGGAATAAAGATACTGCAGGGTATATTTTTTTTTAAATACCATGGGAATAGCTGGAGTGTATCAGCATGTGCTTGGTCTAGAATGAGCTATTCTCAATGTGTTTTTCTGATCCTTACCAGTAGCTCTTTTTTGTCTCTGCCAGATTTTCAATTTTTGTCTTCTTCCTAGCAGAACAGTAGCATTCTAATTAGAGTGTTAGAATTTGTACCAGTCTTACTTTAATTCCCTGTGTGGACTTTCAAAGCAACATAAACAACATCAGAAATAGGGACAGGTACTGAAGGTTAAGTTTGTGTGCACAAGGAGTTAACATCAGTAATAATATTATAACCAGTATGGTGTAGTTCTGCTGGAAAACTCTCCTTTGTAGGAAGCCTGCTGACTTTCATACTCTTGAGTTTGATCTGGAGGAGCCCATTAGGCTTAAGCTATCCATGGTCAGAAAAATAGTTCATGACCTTCGTATGAGATCCAAAAAAGCTCATAAGCTGGTGTTACCTCTTCAGCTCTTCATGCCAAAGTGTAGGACTTGAAACACAAATTATGTTTCATGTTTTGCAAGTATTTCCTAGTGTGAGAAACACCAGGTCACATGTAGAATGTAAGAGAGGACAAAGTTATCGAAGCAAAGGTTAAAAACAAAGTATATCAGGGGCTTATTAAAATGTTACGAAGCAGTGCTGAATTGGGTGCATCTCCAGGCTAGATGCACAAATTCTCCTTTCTTTTTTAGGTTTTTATACTTTTTACCCTGGCTGCTTATGTTCCTGTCTCCTCTCTCATTGGTTGAGAAGTTAGAGCTCACATCCTTCCCCACCGCTTAACCTACTAGAGATTGAATTTACACCTTTTTACTTTGTAAGGCCTTAACACCCCCATTCCAACAAGTCACGCTTTTGATTAGTTGATTAGACTATGAGCTGTCCCCTGGTCTTTAACCCCTTCTACTGTCCATTGTTAGTAATTACAAGCACTCCGGTGGTAGTTTACTTCATCAGGTGGTCATATCTTCCTCTTCATCAGTTGTCCTCCAGATGAACCTAGCCCACACAGTAATCTTCACAGCTTCCCTTTGACAATGTTATGTCCCATCTTGGTTGGCTTTGGTTTTGGTGATACTCCCCTTATTCTTTAAGTTCTAATTTTTGAAAGTTGTTTTTTCCCCTTTGTTTCTTTTGCCCAGATAACATTCTGCTGACCAAACATAGAATTCAATAGTGCAAGGATATTATCAGAAAAGGCCAGCCTGTGTATCTCAAGGCCCCTTTCAGGTTGTATTTTCTGACCAAAAGGTACAAAGTAGCTGAAGCAAAACTTTAAACCCGTTTCTCACACTAGACGCTTCTGCTTTCTTTTTGCTATAACCCCCTTGCTGGTTGGCTGAAGGGCTTGCTGCCATTCTCACCCTCTGATGGCTGTTCTAACTCAGGGGGACTCAGGCTTTCCCATACCACAGCCATCTTTTCACATGTTCACTGTCCCATACCTGTAAGTACTATTTGCCCTTTGCAGACAGGACTCTCAGGGAACAGTTTTTCTCCTTTGTGGCTTCTCTGCTCTTCCAACAGTGCATTCCTTATGCTCTGCTGGTAGAAAACCTCAGAGCAGGTTGGTTGTTTTCTGTTTGGAAGGTGTCACTGAGCTTGTGTATAAGATAAGCTGGAATGCTTTGCTGAAAGCATTTTCATGGTGGGAATGCAGATATTGTAATCCTTCCTGTTGCCGTTTCTTCTCTTGCTCCTCTGTATGGCTTATTTTCATAATTTGATTATTGCATCGTGCTGGGGAAGGAAAGAAGAGAACATTGGTCCTATTAGAGTTGCAACGGTTGGGAGATCAGCAGCGTTCAAGTCGCATTCTACATGGTCAAAACCAAAAACTTTTTGAAAGATGACAGCAAAGATTGCTTTAGAAGCTATGACTTCTCTGCACAAATCCAATTTTAAATAAAATGAATCTTGTTACGCAGTGATATGATATCCACAAATAAAGAACAGCAATGAGAAGAACATCCTACCATTCCCAAAACCAAATGCATTGGAGAAAAGAACAGCTCACCCTCTCCACCCATCACAAACAAATGTGTAAGCACTGTGCCTACGTTGCTGCTTGAAGATCAAGGCCAGTCTGGGAGGTAAACTGGAAGGCAAACTACCTCCTGCTGAAAAGGCAGGCATCAGGCCTGTCTACTGGATTGCTTCAAAGCAAAAAAAAGTGTGTGTGTGTGAGTATAGGGAAGGCCTTTTATGTCTTAGATTCAAGTTGCTATCAGATCACTATACTGCTGTCAGATGGCCTGTTGTGCCAGTACAGACATACCTGTTCAAGAGAACTTACTTGCACTCCTATGCAAGTAACTGTCCTTGTTTAAGGTGATGGATTTGGAAGAAAACCTGGCAGTTAAGGATTTGTAAGTTGTTCAGGTCTTTGTATACATGTGACTTCTCTTCTTCCCCCCTAGGCAAACTGAGTCAAAAGAGGAGCTTCTAGACAGGAAGACCACTACACCAGTGTTCTCCATTCAGCCTCTAAATCTCCCCAGAAGTAGCATCTCAAGTGTGTTAAAGGCATCAGCTACCTGGGATGTCCAGCATCTAATGTTCTTGGTTGAGGTGCATCCACCATGTGCGCACACGGCAGTTAGGGGTCAACATTACACATTAGCATGGTAAACATTAGCCTTGTCTCTTTGCTTGCAGCCCAAATGCTGCCCTGGATGATTGTATTTTTTGGTCTGACTGGGATGATTGCCTTATCCATAGTTTTCAGGTTCCTGTAGCTAATATCAGACAAGTGGATGTTGGGGCCATTCATTTAATTGACCCAACAGGGTCAGGCTCCTACCACCAGCTGTTTCAAGCTGCCTTCAGGGGATAAATTAATTAATTCACAACATAAAAAGGAGGATGGGTGAAACCAAAGGATATCAGACTAATTTTATCTGAAGCATTGAGTGGGATCTATGCTAGCCACATATGGAGTAGATAAAGGCTCAGACTTTCTCATCTCATCGGAGGTAATCTAACATCCACCTCATTTACCCCAGAAGGATGGAGGAGGAGGGTTAACTTTGATGGGTGTTGTTTCAGGACTTCAGTATTGCTTAGCAACAGGGGTTCAACTCTCTTCAACCCTATCTTTGCATTGAAAGGTGGCAAATAGGGTATTTCCAAGATGGAATGTCTTGCCTGGGGTCACTCTGTCAAGGCTGGAGGTAAGGGTAGGGCCTAGAAACCTTAACTCTTTGGTCAGCTCCAGACCTATGCACTGGGCTGTGCAAGTCTCAGCTTTAGATTGTGTGTTTAAATTATGGAATGTACAACATTGATGTTGAACGTTTTAGGTTAATGTCTAGGACAGGTTATTATGTTTTATTTATACGCATTGCTTAGTGGAAATGGTAGTAGGGGTTTTTGTTAACCACGCCTGTCTGGAAGCCAAATGCAGGTTGAATAAAACCAAGTGTTTGCTGTCTCTGGCCTTCTGCCCCAACTGCTTAATTTCTTATTCTTTAAGTCCCAAGACTAGCACAGTCAAAATGCAAATGCTCTTTGATAGGAGTTTCTGTGAGTTTGTTGCATTATCTGCGCAGCTCCTGGTTTCAGGGGTCCTTCACGCAGACAAAATGGATCATCAGCAGGAGGAAAATAGCTGTTGCCACGGCAACCAGTGATGACTCATCCTGGGTAGCAAGCAGCAAAAGCTGTGAGGCTGCAGTAATTTTCCAGATGCTTAATCCAGCTCTCAAGTCTTTATTTCTCTTGCTGACAGGCAGAAATCCTCCTCTGCCTTTCCTTGCTCGGAGACCCACGCAGCCTGCAGCCATACGTGATGCAGAGTAGTCCTTTGTGGCGCTTACCCGGAATGGCGTCACGGAGAAGCGTCTGGGTAATGCAGACGAGCTACTTCATGGATTGAACTGTAGCCCCCAGGGACAGTAAAAATAGAACTGTAAACTGCCCGTCTGCAAAAATACCCCAGTGTGTCACTGGCTGCACTCAATTCCTATCTACCAACTATCATCACGTTTACTGTCACTCTAGCTATGATATATCAAGTCAGTTCACCCTGTTCCTTTTCAGTAATGAAAAGTGCCTGTGCTGCATACAGAATGTGCTAAAAGGAGAAAAGTAAACTGCATTCAGCACATGCATTTCCATGAATTAGCTTCTCTTTTCTATCACCTACTATTTTTTGTGCATGAATTCAGTCTGCAGGTGATGAAGCAGAGCGGGTTAAGAGGGTTATTCAGGAAAAGGGCAGCAAAAGGAGCAACATCTTCCATGTACCCCAGTGGGTGCCTACCTTGCAGTTTTCCTGCAATCACTGCATTGTAATACAGGCATCACCCCATTTGGGGCACTGTTATAGATGTCCAGGTAGTTATTTACCTGCTCTGGTGGCAATGTGGAGTTCTTTGTGATTGCAGTAGATGGCTGAAAAATCCTGGTGTAACAAGATAAAAGGTAGTTTCAGCTTATTTACACAAAGAAGGTATGCATTTACCTCTTGAGCTGGAGGAGCTTTTAGGAAAGAGTGACAGTGGAATTTGGTTTCCCTGTTTAAGAGAGTTCATCCAGCTTCCAGTTGCATGGGAAAATAGGAAAAACAGTGACAGAGCCCCTGTATTTGCTTTGGGAGAGAGAAAAAAGTACTGATGCTGCCAGCTGCTGCAGATGGCTTTACCTCGGTATGTCAAGTTAGACCATCAGCTCCTTTTCCCACAATGTGGACTTGTGCTTGCAGGCCATCACAAAAGTTTTGGCAGGGTATGCAGTTGAAACAAGCTGCTGAATTGCTGACAGACAAACCCGTGTAAAGCCACCAAGGGCGTGGGCATGAAGATGTGTCATCACAGGTGTATATGATGTTTGTTTTCCACTTCTTGTGGTCATCTGATAATAAGTTCATGAACCGTATTACATGAATATATATTGCCTTGAGTCTTTGTCTCCTGTCAGTAGGTGAGATGTGTAAGCATCTAATGAATGTGCTGTAGATGCTTTTCAGGGGAAACCAGTTTAAAATCATAGAATGCTTTAGCTTGGAAAGCACCTTTAAAGGTCACCTAGTCCAGCTCCCCTGCAATGAGCAGGGAACTTCCAAGGCTCATCTTTTTCTTGTGAAATCCTGAGCTCTTTCTTGGTGTGCAGTTGTTCCTAACTGTGACCAGGTTTTGTACATCCAAAGGGAGGTGTGTTTCACAATCAATGTCTGATACTGCAACCTCGCTTATGGCTTAGGACACTATTTTGCTTCATGTCCTTGCATTAGAACTGATGTTACTGTGTAAAAGGTTGATTGACACATGTAGTGAATTTTCTAGAAAGTTGTCCTTTTCCAGAAGCACAGAGTTTTGGAAATACTACAAAAATGAAAGCCAAATACTGGATTTTGATCCAATCATCCTTTCCCCCAAGACAGGAATCATTTGCTACCTGGTGATAATAATTTGCTAATGCTATGTGATAATAAAAATGCCGCTGGTCAGATCATCTGCAATTTCAGCAGGAATTATTGCAGGCCTACATAGTTGTGCTAGTTTTATTATAACACATATAGCTAATTAATTCCAAAAGTTCTGTGGTCTAGCAAACTCCTCATGTGAAATCATTAAATACATTAGGCTCATATGTATTTCATGAGCCCTACTAAAGATACTTGTCTCTGTCTTTTTGAAAAAAAAAATAAAAATTAAACCCTACCTGTTTAATGCTGTAATATTCACTATTAATAAGGATATATTGACTTGCTAATGCATTTTGTGATCAGTTAGACTTAAGTAGGTTGCCTGAAACCTCATGGAAATGCATCTGCTACCCTGACTATAGAGAATGGTGTTTGTAATTAGTTACATGCTAGTTTCTTGGCTAGTTTGTTTGCAGAAGGAGTGTTCTGGACAGAAGCTGGCTAAGGCCATTGTATCCAGTGAAGGTCCCCAGGGACTCTTTGGCCTGTGGGATGATTTAAGGAAGGATAAAAGCCTGACCCCTTTTCAAAGTAACACTATATTTCCAATGGGTGTTTGCTTTTGGAAGACATAATTACTAGATAAAACCTTTAATAATCAGGGCAATGTTGGGACACTTGGAGTTGTCACACAAATGATACTTAGCTTTGATAATTAGCCTTGTTGCTTCTCAAAATAGGTAAAATTGCATCTTTCAAGTTTTCCCCATCTGTATATTTTCTTTCCAAAGACTTTTTTGTATCGGGAGTACACTCTTCTGAGTTCACTTGCTGGGCATCCCATACTATGGGAGCCTTATAATGTAGAAATCATAGTTTTCGTCTCCCTTTCAAAACTGTGCCAACATCAGCCAGAGAAGAGCGCTACTGAAGACAACAAAGTTATCTTACCTCCCCTCAGTAACCCGTGTTGTGGATGAGGTGAGCCATTCAGTCTTGCATGCAAGCAAAGCATCCAGCCTGCATGACAGGATCTACCCCACTTCACTGATTCCCACCTCATTAGTCACCAGTTGTGCAATTGCTATTTTTTCAGTGCATTATAAAAACAAATATGAATGAGTTTGGGAATCAAAACAAGTTGGCAGATCGCTGAAATTTCTTTGGGGCACAGTAAGAGAGGTGAGAAAGCGTGTTCAGTGAAGGCGCACTGGATGGTGCAGTTCAGCATGTATATGAATCCTGTGCCAGTGACAGCCTGGAGGTTGCTGGAGTAGCAGCATCATCCGCCATGGCTGCTAGTTAAGGTGGCATCTCTGAGCTAGTCAAGTCTGCAGCTGGGGAAGGGACTGGCACTGCATCTTTGTGGGAAGGGAGCAAAATTAGTAGCTACCCTTGACTTCACAAAGCTCTGGGATCATTTATCTCCTTGGAAATGCTGTACAAATAGGTGTTATTTTTGCTTATCTTAAACTAACATAAAGCATAAAATGTCTTTTACAGGAAAGAAATATTCAAGCCATAAGAACAGCTTGAACTAAATCCCAGTTTCTAAATGCTGGTCATAGCTTTTTATTTGGATTTTGAAACTGCTTGTTCTCCTTATAACATACACTTTTAATCCCTCTGATTCAAACTATTGTTTACTGAAAATTCCAGTTTCAGACATAAGATTCCTATCTATGTCATTGGGACATGAGGCACTGGGGAAGATTAAAATCCATTAAAATTAATACTTTGTGCTGCTGTATACCAACAAGGGAGAGAGGAGCTCAGTTCTTATCTGTCAGTGCTTGGCACCTCTGTATGGAAATTCCCAATCAGAAGCTGGTTGGTGCTAATTTAGTTTTGGCACTTGGTTGACTGTCCTTTGAAAAAAATATTGTAGGCTGTTGAAGAGAAAGCACAGTCATCCCACTAATGAGATTTATAAATGGACTTGTTCACCTTAATTTTCCTCCATAATATTTCCGGGTAGTAAGATGTATTGCTTTGATAGTTTTGCAGTCAAAGCAGTAGAAATACTATTTTCTGAAGCCTTAAAACCCATAGCTACTGAGAGTTTCTGGGAGAGGTGCTAGATCTCCTCAAGTGGGTAGCATACTGCGGTGTCTGGCATGGCAAGGTCCTAGTGGATATGACTGCTGCATTCCCCCTGAATAGCACTGATACTCAGCGCAGCCCCATGAAGTCATGCTGTAATTACACAGTGTTTTCTAATACCAGGATGATGAGTGAGAAGGTGGGTCCAGCATTACTGGTTGAAGACACAGAAAATCCAAGTCCTGTTGCATTCCTAGGTTCCTTGTTCATGGAATTTTTCTCCTTTTGCTCTTGTTTTCTTACAGGTACTTGCCTGATTTTCCTATGTCTAGCGATGCATGGAGCTGTCTGTTGGTCTATTTTCTGTATAGGAGATGGAAGCTTCTTGTAGTCGAGGTCCTGTGATACTAATGTTCATAATTTCATTAAGAAAGAAGAATCCAATGCTTTGGATCATTTGTTATTTGCACTCTAAATTGGTCTTAATTTTTTGTGGAAGTGAAGCTGAACATAATACTTAAACCTCTGGCCTGCCTGTACTTTACACAGAATAGAAGCCTCCTTTCCTCACCTCATGAAGCACTTGCAGTTCAGTCTAGGAGAGCTCTGGCTTTTTTCTTTTCCTTTCTTTTTCTTCCCCCCCCTCCCCCTATTGTGTTACATAGTCAATTCCATTTATCTCTCTTCACGGTATGTCCCAAATATCCATGTCACTCCTGGGCACTGATTCAGAATTGACCACCACCCCCTAACTTCTTTGTTTTTCCCTGAGGTGTAGTGAGAGTTCTCTGCATATCTGTCTCTGAAGTTTGGGCCAGGTCTGCTCTGCTTAGCTAAGAACTATCTGTGGTGAATGTAATTGTCTTTAACAGTGAGCAAAGTTATCTTTAGCTTTCTTCCTGTGCAGTCTACCCATACATTTTTGCAGATGAGCACTGCAGAATTTCCTCTGCTCAGCAGCAGTTTGTCAGCTCTGAAGCTTAATTAGTACCAGTGTGGTTAGATGGTTCACTGTTGAGCACAGGTTTAAATTCAGTGAAGAAACAAAGTAGTTCCATGAAGGTAGCTTGATTTCCTCCCCCCAGTCCCCTTTCTTTCCCCCCTCTCTTCATTATCATTGCGTTTGTGTCAGTGGCTGCTTTGGCTTTTGAGGTAAAAACCCTTAAGATCTCTTCTATCAATCTCTGTGCAGCACAAGAGGTGACTTGAATGATCTGTCATTGCAAAGAAGTTCAGCGACCACCACTGTATTTAAATAGCAGCCCTTTCTTCTAAATGCTCCTGAAACAGACCACCTATCTATGTAATCAACTCTTGTGAGCATTGTGTAAAGACTTAGTGTCATATCCCTGTCATTCATTTCGCCTCTTGTTGCCAAAAAGGGTATTCGGCACCTTTTGATGGCACTGTATTCTCCAAAATACTGTCTTTAGCTTAAACAGCATTTATATTTCCCAGACTGACAACCACCACCTTGGGATTCCTAGAGAGAAAGAAAAATTTTCTTCCCCCACAGAATCCAATTTCTGATTTTTAACACCCCCCACCACCTCCCCCCNGGATCTAAACCCCTTTATTGCAGGGTTAAAAAAAAAAAAAAAAGGAAGGAGCAAAGTCTGAAAAGTAGATTTGCACTTTGCAGTGCACATCTAATGAAGGGGATGAATATTTCTAGGGATATGTGATTAATGAATTTCTACAATACTGTTTTGTAGAAATACTCCATGCTCTCCTCCTGCAGAATACTTCAATGCCTCCATTGAACTTGAGAGTCAACTGAGGGCTGTTGCTGCCAAGAAATAGGGCCCTTAGAGTCTTTGTTAATTAAACTGGCCCTTAGAGTCTTTGTTCTGAGTTTAGAGGAGCCCAGCCTGAAGCTGTGTCCCTGTTTACCTTGTGTTCTTCCAAGTTCTGCAACCCCCTTGCAATCTAGGAATGGTTGGTGATCACACAGGAGCTTCCCTCTTGCCTAGGACCTGGGGTCATTCTAAAATTTCCCTGTGCATGTAATCATTTCATTATTATCTGAAGGCCACTGCCTTTCAGCTTGCTGGGAGTGTGTGAGATTATTACAGAGGCACTGGTGATCAGATAATGAAGCATGAGCTCCCTTTTTCATTTAACTTTACTAATACAGTTCTTCAGCTTTATTAAACATTCTTGAGATGGCTGTCTACAGCACCTGTAACTCATTTTTTTAATAATTATTTGTGGTGGCAGTATCTTTTTAATAAGAATTTGTGCCTTTATCTGATGTGTTGCCTTGTTTTATATGCATCTAGTAGAGCTGACCAGGATCTAATCCATGCCTGTTATGGCAAAGTTAGCATGATGGTTTCCTCTTGAGCACAGAGCCTAACCCAGGGTTATTTAGACCTAACTTTGCATGGTAAAGGATGGAAGATGTTGATTGCTTTTAAAATTATAACCTGTTTATTCTTTCATGTGTTGCAATTATGGCAAATCATGCACAGGGAGTGTACTAGCCAGTGTTTCTTCACCTGTCAAGTGCAATTGTGTGACCATACCCAGGATATAGACGTGTGTGAGGTCAACAGGCTCTTGGCAGGGTACGTGAGGAAAAGTGCAAGTCAGTGCATTAAGGAACAGCACTTGAATGCAGAATGATCCATTCTGTGTTGTATTGGAGGAGAGCCTGTACAGTTATCTCCTTGAGACGATCACACCCAAGACTGCTACATGAATTTTGGTTGGGCAAGAAAAAAATATTTTCCCCAGGCTGTCTTTGAGGCTCTAGCTTTTCATGGGATGATGTGCCCTTGTACAGGGAGGGCCACAAGGCTAGGTTTTGCTTTTTTTTTGGCTTTCACTGATGCTGTGGCAATGTGTTCCCCAGGGGGAATCTGACTGATGTGAGCCAGGAAGCAGACTGTTGGGCACTCTTGCTTCCAAATGGGTGGGGATTTCCAGCTTCCCATTACAGCTGTCTCTTGCTTGCACAAAGGTGGTGATCTAAGCTGAAGTGAAAGGTTTAGAGGCTTGCTAATGGATGCTGTAGCATTTTAACCATTCAGTGTGTTGGTTCAGCCCACCCATTTCATCTGTCAGGTTTTTCTGCTTTATCCTAAAACAGTAAGTGAGGCCTTGATACCATTTTCACTCTTCTTCTGAAAAGTGCCTTTAGTTTTAGAATTATAGAATAGTTTGAGTTGGAAGGGACCTTTGAAGGTCATCTGGTCAAACCTCCCCTGCAATGAGTAGCGACTTCAGGGATCTTCAGCTACATCAGGTTGCTTAGACCCCTGTTCAAAGTGACCTTGAATATTTCCAGAGGTGGTGCATCTACCTCTTCTCCAGGCAACCTGTGCCAATGTTTCACCACCTCATTGCAAAAGGTTTTTCTGATATGTAGTCTAAATCATCTCTCTCTTAGTTTAAAGCCATTACCCCTTGTCCTATTTTAACTTTTTGCTAAAAGGTTTGTACCCATCTTTCTGGTAGGCCCCCTTTAATTACTGGAAGGCCACTTTAAGGTCTCCCCAGAGAGGGAACAACCCCAACTCTCTCAGCCTGTCTTCATAGGAGAGGTGCTCCAGCCCTCTGATCATCTTTGTAACCCTCCTCTGGACCCACTGCAACAGGTCCATGTCTTTCCTGTGATGAGGGCTCTGGAGCTGGATGCACTACTCCAAGTGGAGTCTCAATATAACAGAGAGACCTTCTGGCCACACTTCTTTTGATGCGGCCCATCATACAGTTGGCCTTCTGGGATGCGACTACACATTGTTGGCTCATCTCCAGCTTTTCATTCATCAGTCCTCAGCAGGACTGCTCTCAATCCTTTACCCCTCAGCCAGCATCTCATCCCTCAGGTGTGTTGACTGTACCACTCAGTGTGTTGTCGCCTGCAAACCTGCTGTCTATATCATTGATGAAGATATTGAACAATACTGGGAGCTCATAAATCTGGCAGATGCTGTCAAGGGCAGACAGTTTCTGAACACAAGCCACCTAATCACATTCTCGCTGCAAACAAAGCAGAGAACCATCAACTTCTATCTTTTTTGATGGTTAAAAACTACTTAGTCTGTCTCTTGAATGAAAACCAAATTAATTTACTCTGTTAGGAGCAAAGTGTTCAAGGGCAGTCCCTGATAAAAAATTCCCAGGCTCCAGTTGGAAATGTAAATAGTAGTTAATTTTACTGCAGTGTCCTAGAGCCCACAAAACGGGAAATTGTGCCAGAAGCAGATGCGGCTTAGGAACTTCAGTGGAAAGGGTATTCTCTATATATTTTATTTGGTCTGTTAATACTTTGATCACCGATGCAGGATTTGGATTACTCTGTAGCAAGGGAGATTTAGTATAGACCTTCAGGAAAAAAGTTATAGTATGAGGCCAAGCAATATCAGGAAGTTATAGATTGTTTGATATTGGAGGTGCTTTAGAACTAATTACTACACTACTAACATGTTGGGGATTATCAAGGTAAATTTGACCTTGTTTCAGAGGAAACAGATGGACTAGATGAATTGGAGAGCTCTCCTTCAGCTGAATTTCTAGAATAGCCAGTCTGCCTTTGTTAACATAAATCTGACTGTGATGGTGTCTTACTGCTAGACCTGGTAAGAACTCCTTGGGCCTGCAAAATGGTTATAATGTTGATTTCTAATTTCATTTACAGATGAGGGAAGTGTAAAAGATGGAGGTGCAAACACTTGAAATGTTCTTTCTTAACGGGCTAGGTCACTATTGTTATTAACAGGGGGTGTTTAAAAGCGTTGGGAACTATTCCTGAGAGCAAGTCATGCATGAAGAGGTGGAATCAACAAGAAAGGCAAATATTGGCCTTGTAAAGGGAATTTGTTTGCCATTTGATGCATCTCTTGGAGTGGCTGATGGACGTTGTGGTGCTGGCGAATGATTAGTAAGTAATCAAGATCTAGTGTTAAATGTGAATTTCTAATGTTACTAGCTGGGGCTCAGCCTGCACGTTTGGGTCCCAAGTTGTGCTTTTTTTTTCTTTCGTGCCTTTCCTCCAGTATACCGACTATATCTGGATTTTTGTTTTCAGTTAAGATGGGAAATATTCTCTTTGAACTTTTCTTTTGATGTTTGTTTAGTGAGAAAGGTAGTCACGTAGATCCTTCTACCTTCCCTCTGGTTTTGCCTGGTTTTCCTCATTTGCTCCTCACAATGAGCAGATTGGGTAGTGTGGAGGGAGATTTGAACTGCAGTTGTCTTCCTTGAAACAGCTCTACTCTTCTTTCTTTGCATTTCTTGTGTCTGCTCCTCTGACCACATATGCATGCAATGTGTTCCAGGTGCTATGAACACAGTGTACAGTCACACCACAAAACCAGTGGGTTTGGGGGATTATTTTCAGCAGCAGTTTCTACTTTATACTATATACCAGCAGGAAGCAGTTCCAGGAGTGTTTTGATTTTGTCACCGTAATGCTTGACATTCAGTCCCTTGTTAGTTTTCTTTCTCTTCCTGGAGTGTGTGCTGCTGCATTGGTACAGGCCTGTAGCTTGTTTCAGTCCTGAAACTCAAGTGCTGTTGTACAAAGTAGTGGGTAAATCAAAAAGGTTTCCCTGGTTCTGCCTGCCACTGCAGAGGCTGGGTCAAAATACCTTGCATCTCTATAGGGGAACAACTGTGATTAATTAGCACTGATTCCCAAGGAGGTAGGTTCAGCTTTAGAGCAGCAGGTGGCTGAATACAGCCCAACAATTGGAATTGCTGTTTCTGGCAGCAGGGTGCCAGAAGTGATTCTGGAGGCCTGGCTGTGAGAGGGCTTAAAGTACCCCAGCATTTGCCTGTTCTCCTTTGTTGGTATTTGGCGTGACTTTGCCTCCTAGCTCTCAGCTTATGCCATGTAGGAGTATGAGCCGTTGATGAGGGAAGGAGATGCTGTTTGTTGCTCTGCTTGGTATTTTACTTTATATGTAATTGCATATAAAGTCAAATAGCCTAAATAAGCATAGATAAATAAATTTCAGCATATACCAACATGCTGTTGCTCAAGTGCTGTCCTGAAAACACTGTATATTCTGAACTGGAATTTTACTGATTTTTATTGGTTTTAAAGGTAAGAGATCTTTGTTCTTAGTGTGAATGCTACAGTTCCTTTTTTAGAGAATGTTTTCTTTTAAAACACATTATGCTATGGAATCTCTGAGAGCTCAGGTACATCAATGAAGTATTCAGAGATCTATGAATGAATGTTGTTGGTTTTTTTTTTTTTTTTTT